>JANRMT010062804.1:26813662-26905647 GCA_026402145.1 Polypterus bichir lapradei
TGTGTGTGTGCGTGCCCTGACTGGGGTTTGCTTCCTGCCTTGTGCCCTGTGTTGGCTGGGATTGGCTCTAGCAGACCCCCGTGACCCTGTGTTAGGTTATAGCAGGTTGGATAATGGATGGATGGAAGAATTTTCTTTGAAGTACAGTTAAATCAATCATGATAAAATGGTAAAAGTATGGCACAGCTGTAAGTCTGCCTAGATCAGTCTATCCACAAAAACTGAATGAGCATGCAAAAAGAAGACTAGTGAGGGAGGCCACCAGAAGGCGCAAGATACCTCTGAAAGAGTTATGTGCTACAATAGATGATATTGGAAAGACTGTGCAGACAACTGTTTCAGCAGTTTTAAGGGACAGTGGTAAAGAGAAAGCTGTTGTTAAAAACATGAATTTAGAATTTGAAAATAGAATTTGAAAGAAGGCACATGGGGGAGTTTGAAGTCAACTAAAAGAATGGTCTAATTAGACCAAAATTAAGCTTTTTGGCCATCAGACTAAAAGCTAAAATGCTGCACATTATCAAAAACACACCATCCACACCATAAAGTCTGGTGGTGGCAGCAACACACTGTGGGAATTATAGCCCTGGAAAGTTTGTGAGTGTAAGATAAATGCAGCAAAATGCAGGGAAATCCTAGAGGAAAACCAGATGCAGCCTGTAAAAACCTATGCCCTGCAAGAAGATTTGTGTCCAGCAAAACTTCAAGCTCAAGCATAATAGCAAAACTATACCTGAAAGTCTTCAAAACAGCAATGTTAATGTGCTGGAGTAACGACATCAAAGTGTTGGTCTCAGTCCAACTGGGAATTTATGGCTGGACTTGGAAAAAGACTGTTCACTCATGATCCTGCATGCAACTGAGAGTTTGAGCAGTTTTGCAAAGAAGAAAGGAGAACAATAAAGTGTCCAGATGTGCAAAACTGACAGAGACCTGTGCACATAGATTTAAGGCTGTCATGGCTGCCAAAGGTGAATCTACTCATAGTAAATTCTCACTTGAAAGAGAGGAATACTTGTTATTGTTTTCTATCTATCTATCTATCTATCTATTGTACACAGGCATGTAATGAGGAACCTTCACTTGGAAAAAAGAATAGCAAAAATCCAAAACTTCATTAGAATTAATGATTTATTTATGCAACAGTAACAAAGTAAAGATTATTACATGGAAAAATTAAAGTAACAAGTTAACAGAAAAAACCTGCATCTGTACATGATAAACAAGAATAGTTGTGTCCAATATTTGAAATATTAAAATATGTGCTTCATTTTAAATGTTTAAAGTTTAAATATTCTCCATTGTCATAGAAATGTGTCATTCTTCACCACCTGATAGAGGTCCACAGAGGTTTAGATCCCTAGTAAAGGATCAAAAATCAAAAGTAACATCATATTCATAATCACTGACTTTGAAACAGACTAAAATGATACCCTGTATGCTTATGTTTGGAATTTGTCCTTTTTAACCATCTGGGAGTGGTTCTTAGAAGACTAGGATCACTGTGAACTTCAAAACAGCACAACATAACATTCCACATGCCTATATTACCAAACCCAATTTTTTCAAAGATTTGTAAAGAAGTAGCTTTGGCCCCTTGTACCCCATTAGGGGGTGAGCTCCTGGGGTCAGTTGATATGGCATGCATACCTTCAAGTCCTTCTGATCATTTTTTTTGAAAACACCTATTGGTTTACCATTGGTTTATCATAAGTGTGTTATTTTCTGCACAGAATATGGTCCAAAAAGGCCTAAAAATAAAGCATTTTTGATCTACAGGGCCAAAAATAGAAGGAACTCCAAAAGCTCAATACTTTGCATAACTAGATATCAAGACCAGTCAAATTATATATCATATGTGACACCCATATCAGGGAATCAGGAAGTTCCAAACAAAAAGCTGAAGTGATTTCAAAGGACTCATGAGTAATTCTTATGAACACAAAACAGTTAAGGAAACAGAGGAATAACTGAATTCAAATAAATAAGCTTATTTAGTGACAAGAAGATATCCAAGGAAATGATAATGTGTGGGATAAAGAATAAAACAAAAAATATGACACCAGTGAAGAGACAACAATGAAAAGCACTGAACACTGTAAAGGCTCCATCGTGGGAGGGAAACCAAATTGTGAAATATTAAAAAGGAGATAGCAGCAGCCATTTTTATTCAATGGCATTACAATAGAATAATAGATTGCGTGGGAAGCAAAAGGAAAAATCCAGATTTGACTAGTGGAGCTAGGTGGCCACTGAAGGATGGGCTCTTGGATGCATGGGTAATAAGAGGAAAACTCAGCATGAGAGATATGAGTAAAGGTCGAAATGGAATTTTTTTGGAAAAAGCATGAGATAAAAACTGAGTAGTCTAGAAATAAAGAAACAAAACTGTGCTGATTCTTTTTTTAGTATAAGTATTAACAATAGGCACAATGCTAGTTTAGCAGTTAAACTGCACAGAGCAAAATAAAAAGTAAAAGGAGACCAACAATGTCATGTTAGGAGTTGAATAATTGGTTTTAAGACAAAAAGACAAACATTTTAAAATTATAATAGAATTACTAAATGTGCTCCTCCCGGATATGTTTCCATAGGTTTCACAAATTACCTTTATTGCTGTATCCATAAAAACCTCTGTGCTTGGTCTGCTTCTCTTCTTCATTTACTTGATGGCCCAAGATGTTACAAACAATTGGTAATATTAATAAAGGGATCAGAATATTTGTTGGTTTATAGGGTCATTATTATCACATGTACTGAATACAATGAACTTTTTGCTTGCATGTGCTAACAAGCATACAGCACACTCTCCAGTGCCGTAATTAGTCAATATAATCACCTTACCTTCTAACTTCCATCTTCCTAACTCTGTAGTTATAATATGTGGTGTCTTCAAATATGTGATTTTGGAAGGATTTGGAACCATGACAAATTTCTCTAAGTTTGTGTCTTGTTCCACTTGAGGAAATAAAATACTGGACCTACTCTATTCAAATGTTAAAGATACCTTTAAGTGTAAACTACTGACACCATTGGGCAGACCTGACCACAACCTGATTCATCTTATTCCCAGCTACAAGCCAGTTATTAAATGTCAACATGCTACCATCAGAAGAGTGAATAAGTGGAGCCTGGAGGATGGAATGGCTCTGAATGTTTACATTCAAATGAAAGACTGGGAAATTGAGATACTTAGCCACTGCATCAGACTATATTGACTTTAGTGTTGACACTGTGGTATCCTCAAAGACAGTATGTTACTTTTCAAACAATAAGCCCTGGATTACTAAGTAGCTGATAGAGAGCATTTAAATACAGTGACAAAGAGGCTCTGAAGGACACACAACAAGTGCAAAAAAGGCTCAGTGAAGGAAATGAAGCTTACAAAGATAAAATAGAAAACAAACTCACTCAGAATAACCTGAAAGATGTCTGGAATGGGCTGGGCATAATTACTGGACTCAAGCAATCCAAAGCTCAGGTGCTACAAGGGGATGTGGTCAAAGCTAATGTTCTGAACCAATGTTTTAATAGATTCTCCCTCCTACTACCACCTTTTCCAATGACCAGTCTCCCCACACCATCCCTACTACATCAACAACTCCTACTATGTCAACTGGGATGGCCAGAGACGGATCCACTTATCAGTCCATCAGTATGGGCTGTCCAAAACTGAAGATCAAGTAAGGAGAAAACTGAGGAAGCTACACACAGGAAAAGCTGTGGGACCAGATGGCGTTAAGTCCTTGAGTTCTTAAGGCCTGTGATGACCAACTTAGTTGTTGTCTTCTGTCCTGCATTGTTCCTGGTCCAAAAAAGTCAGGCACCTCTTCACTTAATGACTACAAACCAGTGACAGTTATGTCTCACATCATGAAGACCTTTGAGAGGCTGTTCCTGGTCTATATGACTCATTTTGTGCTAGACCACCTGGATCCACTAAAGTTTGCCTATTGGGCAAAGCTGGAGTGGAGGATGCAATTATTCATCTGCTCCACAAGGTGGACAAAGCTGGTAGCACCATGAGGATTGTGGTTTTTGATTTCTCCAGTGTCTTCAATACCATCCAGCCATTCCTGTTAAATGGTAAGTACAGAGATATATAGAAGGATGAGCCTATGGTGTCATGGGTAATGGAGTATCTGTTGGGCAGACAGCTGTTTTTGAGATTCAAGGACTGTGTTTCTGATATGGATGTGAGCAACACTGGAGCACCACAAGGAACAGTCTCCTTTCATTTTCACTCTGTACACTTCAGACTATAAATATATGACCAGATAATTTAGCTATTTCTGGAGTGTTTCGATAAGGAGGATTCAACAGAGTATAGAAGTGGAGAACTGCAAAATCAACAAACTGGTTATTGAATTTTTCCACACCGAAGAGCTTCTCCCTCCGGTCACTATCCAGGAAGTGAATCCAGGGTTGTAGTGCACTCCTAACAAGTACTTTCGGGTTGACATCAATGACAAGTTGGACTGAACTCAAAACACAGAGGAACCATATAAGAAAGGGAAGAGCAGGCACTTTGTTCTTCAGAAACTATGTTCCTTTAATGTGGAAAGTGGCAGCTTTAACTTCCTTCACATCTTATGCAACTCTATGATGGCCAGCACCCTGGAGGTAGCAGTGAAGGAGAGAATTAAAATTAAACTGAGGGCTATTATGAATAATGCTGCCCATCCTCTCTCTGTCACAGTTACACTGAGTACTTTCAGCCAAAGAATTATTCAGCAGAAGATTATGAAGAAGCACTACTGGGCATACCCTAATTTAAAATTTTTCTTTAATATACCAGCATCCCTCATATTTTCTCCCACAACCTAAAGACTGTGTGTTAGGTTAATCAGTGACTCTAGCTTTACACCCGTGTGAGGGCGTGTGGGTGTGAGTCTAAATATGCCTTGTTATGCACTGGTGTTACAGTAAGAGAGTTGGTTCAAGCCTTATACTTGATACTGCTGGGACAGGCTACAGCCCCTACAAACTTCATTTATATTAAATGGGTTTGACAATGCAAGGATGAACAAGCCCAATAAATCTATAGATGCCCATGTGTAAAGATATGGTGCTTTACTCCTATGTTGAGACTGCATACGTGTGAAATTCTATTTGTTGCTTGGTACAGTGTGTGATATTACTGCTTTTCAGCTCCCCATTTGGTGATATCTTTGTGTAGATTTTACCTTTTGGCCTTTTCTCAATCATTTTCTCTGGGTATTCCAATTTTCTCCCATTCCCAAAGCTATGCAAGATAGGGTGACTGGTGATTCTAAAGTGGCCCAATGTGAATGAGAGTTATTATGGATGCAACACACTATGATGGACTAGCACCCCTTCAGGGTTCCCTCTTTGCTTCTGATGTTGTTATAATCTCTGGCTTCCTGTACTTGGAAAAAAAGGACTAAAGAAATGGATAGATATATGCACCCACTGAGACAGCGTCTATACAAAAATACATGGAAAATTACTTAAAAACATAATTGCATTAACTGGAAATTTTTTTCTTGTCAGCCACTACAATCTCAGCCTTAAGCCAATACCTCCATCTGGAAAATGCTACAACCAGCTCCAGGAGACACTGGCCAGGTCAGTATATTCGTACTATTCAGTGATTATCACATGCCAGCCCCCATCCTGCCTCCTTCTGGCCAGCTCCTCTGTTCTTTTTCTCTGGCTTTCAATAATTAATGATTTCCCAGCAGAAACTCAGGATGCGTGAGCAGTATGAGGTGGAAGTTCGAAGAGGGAGACCTTTACAACATCCTTCACTCGACTATGAGTCTGCTTGTGTCTGAACGCTTGCTGAATACAGCCAGCTGGGAGCTGGCATAGATTCATGAGTGATGCACAGAGACTCCTGTCTGTATGTCTTAAAGTCTGTCCTTCACATATAATAAGAGCATGCATAGCTGCTAGCAACAAGTTCAGTCCCCATTATGCAGCAGTCACTTAAGTGAAGTGGTTAAGTCCCCCTTCACCAAACAAAGCCCCCCCGCCCTGCACCACCCATACTGGGAGGCCTAATTTGAGCCCAGCAGGGAAGGAAATAAGAAACGGGGGGAGGTAAGCGTTTGAAGGAGAAGTAGATATTGTTGGTCAAGGGAGTGGGGGGTTCCTGACTTCAGAGAGAGAGAGAGAGAGAGAGGTGGAGCGGGAGAGTTAAAGAGGATTAGTATTTGAATGACTAGCTGCTTAAAGAGATAGTGAATCATAGCAAAACAAGTTAGGAGAAAAAAGATGGTGAGGATTCAACTATCCATCCATATATTTCAGAATTATCATTTTCAACAAATAATAGCTGTCAGAGAGGAACAGAGATAAAGGACATAGCATTTGGCTTGCAAGTGTCAAATGATAACGGGCAGCTTAAAGCCAATGGTGTACATAGTAAGGAAAAGTAAGGGAAGTGGGCAGAAGTAAAAGAAAAAACCAAGATGATAACAGGAGGACAATGACAACAATGAAGAAGGAGGAGCCTATAACTGAACTAGACCAACTTAATCGATTGCAGGACACAAAGATTCACCAGGTTAACGTAAATTCACAGCTCAGAGAATGCAGAGCAATGGAGAGAAAGAGAGACCAGGAGAAACCTTTTACTCGGAAGCGCAGCTTCACTTTTGGGGCATACGGGGGGTATGTTACCAATGTCTTTGCAACAGCCTTTGTAGCTTTGTCAGAGATGGAGGGGGGTAGGAGGGTTGGAGGGGGTTTGGAGGCGGGTCATAAAAAGTAAAATTCCTTTCTGGAAATAACATCAAGGACCAGGGGCAGCAAATTGGAAAGAGAGAGAATGAGGTGAAAATTCTGCTGCTTCAGAGTGGATACCTGTACATTTATTAAGGAGCCAAAGGATGTTGGGAGGGAGATGCAGATCAGCCTCACATGCCTTTAACCTCTCTTATTTGCTTTCAGAGAAGACAAATTTTTTGCCTGCACAGGATACCCAAGGTAAGCATATATTTTTTTGGGCTCCTTTAATTGTCTGCAATATATGACTTCTATGTGTGACTCAGTATCACAAAGCTGTGAAGATGTTAGAGGGAAAATTACTTACAATAGTAAACTAAAGTGATTTAATATCTGGGAAACAAGTGAAAATTGAGTCGACTGATAGTCTAAAATAAAGTGCTACCCAGAGGACCTGACAATTACTTAACAGAAGAAGGGTCAGTCTTTGTAGCCAAGCAGGCAACTGGGAAATGACAGGGAGCTGGCTAGACAGGTTCTGAATAAGAGGGTCAAGGAGAGCATGACCAGTGATTAGCTGGAGATAATAATTGGTGATGAAATGAACTGAGAAGTCAGACTAAAGAAAACAAACATTATAGAGTAAGAGAGCATATGCTACACAAAGTAACATCTTCTAGACAAAAAGTACAACTGGATACACCTGACATATTGGAAATTCTCTTGAAGCTAATATATAATAATATGGATTAAAGTAAATGAGCACAATAAACACTTTTACTAAACTGACCACTTGGTTCATACAATAACTCTACATATTTTTATTGATTCTCTAGTAAAACTGATGGTACTCACAGAATTACAGATATACTGGACTCCGCATCGCAGGACATGAATACACTGCACAGTGGGTCAGTGTATCATAAGGTCAGTGACTCAGCGCTGCAACTGAATCTACTGTTGTTTGTTCCTTCCTTCTTAACAGAAAGCTATCTTAAAACATCCTTGTGGCTTACACTCTGTAGCCAGACTCTTTTTTTTTCTGTTTCTGTTAAAGTTTGATCTTTTTTTTGCTTTCAGACAGCTGACCTCTTTGAAATGATTGAAAAAATGCAGGTTAGATCGATCTATCTAGCTATCTATACATTTTATATTGCCTTATCTGTCATTGAACTTTTACTATCTATTTATGTATTATATAGTGCCTTATCTAACTATCTATTATTGAACTTTTACAGTATATCTATTTATTTGTTATAGTGCCATATCTATCTATCCATTTATTAGTTTATCCATTATCTGTGTAATTGTTACTTTGTGCCTTTTCTGACTTTGTATGTTTCTACCTATCTGTCTAGTGCCTCTGCAGTGGGCTG
This sequence comes from Polypterus bichir lapradei, assembly GCA_026402145.1. Classification (NCBI taxonomy): domain Eukaryota; kingdom Metazoa; phylum Chordata; class Cladistia; order Polypteriformes; family Polypteridae; genus Polypterus; species Polypterus bichir. The sequence goes on from JANRMT010062804.1 coordinate 26,821,732, forward strand.
GCACCCTGCCCGGGGTTTGTTTCCTGCCTTGCGACCTGTGTTGGCTGGGATTGGCTCCAGCAGACCCCCGTGACCCTATAGTTAGGATATAGCGGGTTGGAAAATGGATGGATGGCTGTCTAGTGCCTTTATTTTCTATCTTGTAACTTAGGCAACTTGGAGTTCTTTATTTTCTTTTCTTACAGGGCAGCAGATTGGATGAGCAGAGATGTGTTTTCCCTCCTCCACATAAGGTGAAAGAAAACAAAAACACACTTTAAATAATAATACAATATTCTTTTGTGTATTAATGCCATGATTTTCTCATGCTATTATAGACTCAGGAAAAAATCAGCATATATACACGGATTCAGGAGGTAGGAGGCCAATCCTTAATTTTGGGTAAGGCTGTTATCCAAAACAAAGAGTATAAAAGTATTTTTTTTTCTCTTCATGGTTCTCTCTTTCCTTAACTAGCTTATTAAGCAGGGAAAACCCATTCCATTAATTCTTGTTCCCCCTTCTGGGGGCTATCGGATGGAAGAATCACGCTATATATCAGCTGAGGAATGGAGCAACCCAGATGATCTCATTTTGGAAAGCAAATGCTCATCCACCCCGGCAACTGTCCTACTGGAGAGAGACCCAGTGGCTCGAATTTACCGACAACATTTCTTTGGGAAAGTAAGTCATTGAGGGGGGTTTCAATTCATCCTGTGTCAGACTATTTAATTCAAACTCACCCTTATTTTCATACATGTTTTCAGGATCATCAGAATTTCTATGGTACTGATAGTACCCAAGGAAATGTTGTTCTGTCAGTTCGTCAAGATGAAGGTGACCTGGGCTGTCTGCGACTTATACTGAGGTTTAAGTTCTAAAAATGCAACTTTTAAAAACATATTTACCAAATGTGCAGCCATTCTTCTATCTAATATAGTACCTTCTCTCTGTCTGTCTCTCTCATCCTTCCTCTATGTCAAAAATAGCATTTATTTAGCAGTAATCAGGATTCACCAAATAAACTGTTAAATCCTAAGTTTAATTAAATTCAAAGTTTTCTTTAGTTACTGTATGTCCTCTCCCTTGAACCTATAGCAATACATAATAATTACAAATATAGCATGCAAAAAAGAAGTGCAGAAATAAATACAAGAATATCCTCATCCTTATGTACTTCCTTTTTTCTAGTGTTTACTTCTGCTATTTTCTTAGGATGAAGAGTGGCTCACTTCATCGTATTTTCTCCAGCATGGGTCCAACTGAGTTCCCCAGCATCTGTCAACTTGCCAAGGTTGACCTGACCTTTGAACTTCAACTTTCTGCAATAGCCTGTATTTATTTTATTTCATGTAGGGACACTAAATTATAAAATAAAATCTAAAGCAGTGAAAAACTTTGGTAACCTTCAGGTGTTATGTCTTTTTTAACGCCCTAGCTCTTGTGCGAAGATTTGAATGTGGAGCATTTCTATCCAGTTGTTTACCCTAAGGTGAGTACTGAGCGTTGATTAATCCACTTACAAAATGTGCAAGAGTGAAATGTTTTGTGGTCACTTTCAACTCAGTTTTGCTATATTTATTACATTTTTTTTCCTTTTTGCTTGTCTTATTTTCCTTCAGGCCTCCCAGCTGATCCTATCCTTTGATGAACATCTGCTTAGTGACCACTTCAAATTTGGAGTGTTGTTTCAGAGGGAAGGGCAGGTTAGCTAACTATCAAAATTGGCAGACTGTTGGAGTATATAGATGGTCTATATCATAGCTGAAGTGTTTATGTCTTTTCTTTATCAGCTAACAGAAGAAGCCATATTGAGCAACTGTGAGGAAACTCTTGAATTTGCTGAATTCTTGTCTGTACTTGGTGAAACAGTGCCTCTCAGTGGCTATACAGGGTAAAACCATGTTTTATTCATTTAATTCAGAGTGTCCTTGTGTGAAGTTACTAGTTTTCTCCTGCAGCTTGACAACCTTTAAATTTCATCCATCCATCCATTTATTATCCAACCCGCTATATCCTAACACAGGGTCACGGGGGTCTGCTGGAGCCAATCCCATCCAGCACAGGGCACAAGGTAGGAACAAACCCGGGCAGGACGCCAGCCCCACTGCAGGGCACACACACACACCCACACACCAAGCACACACTAGGGACAATTTAGGATCGCCAGTGCTCCTAACCTCCATGTCTTTGGACTGTGGGAGGAAGCTGGAGAACATGCAAACCCAGGTCTCCTTACTGAGAGGCAGCAGCACTACCACTGTGCCACTGTGCCACTGTGCTGCCCCTCTAAATTTCAGTAAGAAACAATTCAGTGTCTTTGTGTGGATAAATTCCCTTTTTAACAATGGTAGGACAAGACTTGGATTAGGGGGCAGTCAACAACCTCTGGTACTACAGCAGTATTTGAGGCAAAATCAGAACAATTCCATTGTTGATAATTTTTTGACACTTCATGAAATAACTTACAAACCTTCTTTCAGATATTACAGACATCAAGTAGTTTAAGTGTGAACACCAAACACTAAAGCACGTTTTTTTGATAGGGGCCAGATACTCCACATAAATAGGATATTTTATCTCTTAAAACAAGTAGGAGAGGAAAAAACAGCAAACATTAGACAGATTTTCAATGCTGTTTTATCTTCAATTATACAAGCAGCTGTACAGACAGAGAGCATATCGTTGTCAGCATTGTCAGAGCAAGAGTATCTGGCACAGATGGAATACAGGAAAAGTTTCTTGTCTCCTGCTGAGTTTTTCTTAATCAGCTGTGCAGAAGTGGCTTGATCCATAAGTTGGATGGCTAGATATTTTCCAACAAGGCAGAACTCAAACAATAAACTTTGAAGACACAAGAGACATCAGCATCAGAGTATTGAAGCTGCCTTCTTTTATTATCCTATTCAGATATTTCAATATTTTAATAATAAATGCTACAATTCTACATAACCACTGTCGTAATCATGTTTTCTAGTTACATTTCAAATGGCCCTGTCTTGTGGCTCATATAGTGTCTCATATTACCTGTATAGGCTAAAATACTTTTGTATGTATGTAGAAATGCAAGCTAAATATATATGTAAAATATAGAATATAGCAAAATATCACATGTATGTGTGCATAATCATTTTAAACCTAAATCACAGTAACATACAAATTATCTCTATATATAATCTTCATTTGAATCTTGATCTCTGTTTGTCCGTGAATGAATTAGAAGAAGATGCACTAGATGGCAGTACAGAGACAGTTAAAACATAGGCATTGCATTAAGAATCTCCTCCAGGCTTATACTACTGAAGACTGTAGTACTCCAGTCACACCTCAAAACACAGTCATTCAAACTAAACAAATTGTTGTGCTTTAAATTAACTAAAGAGATCTTCATTTAGATCTTGATCTTTGTTTGTGTGCGAATTCCACGCATGCGTAGACCACCTTCCAGTTTAGTACGTTGTTGTTACTCACGGATGTCAACAATGTGCCGGAATTACGAAAGGGGTGGTGGACGGTGTTATGCTGTTTAGCTCCTGAGGCCTGGTTAGAGAATGAGATTGCCGAAGATAAAAGGTACGTGCCTACGTAACATATGAATGAAAGAAAGACAGTGGGTAAAATGAATGACAACGTAACAGCACATTCCAGAAATTATTATTGTTACGTTGTAGCCGGCGAGTACTGCGCGTCTCACAGTTGTACCGTGCCTTGCTCACACGTCAGTGAAGTGATCCCTATTTATGCTTTAAAGAGCCTGGATACCTATGTGTCCCCCTTTTATAACCATTGCTCCGTGTATATTGCCTTACTCTTTAGATTGCCACAAAGCAACCTGCGAGATTGGAGAAAGGTTGAGAAGACATTGTGAGAGGAAATGATAGCATCGTGAAAACGAGATGGAATGTGAACGGACAGAAGCAGAAATGCTCCTACACCACCACATAATTACTATTCGGACAGTGATTCAGAGTAGGCCGTTCCTATCGAATCAATGTCTAACGGTTTTCTTTTGTAATTTTGTTTCCCTTATAAAAAATCATAATGCTGTGTGACGAAGGACCCAGTTCACGATTGGCAGCCATGTTTAAACAGGGAGCCCTTCACAGACAACTTTAACACGCGCAATGTAGTTAGGCGCACATGGCTAGTTTATTAGATTTGCTACTCAGTACACATTCCTGCTTTCTTGGTTACAATTGCAGTAAGTGATAAAAATATAAAGGAAAAACATCTTGTTGATTTCCATAAGATCTGTATTTGTACAGTACCTGTAAAAAGTATTCACATTTTGTTATTGTACAGCATTGAATCACAGTGGATTTATTTATTTATTTGATCAACAGAAAATGACTCTAATTTCAAAGTGAAAGCAGTCCTCTGCAAAGTGATCTAAATTAATTACAAATATACAACAATATATTACTAATCACATAAGTATTCACTCCTTTCAAGCCAGGATTTAGTTGATACACTTTGGGTAGCCATTCCAGCCTTGAGTCTATGTAGGCTGGTCAGTGTTAGCTTTGCATATCTAAAGACTACAATTTTTCCTCATTCTTCTTTGCAGAAAAGCTCAGACCCTGTCAGATTGCATGGCGTTGTGAGTGAACATTTTGGGGTTTTTTTGTTGTTGTTTATTTTTAAGTCCAGCCACAAGTTCTCAGTTAGGCTGACATCTTGACTCTGACTTGGCCATTCCAGGACATTAGCAATGCTGTTTTTAAGCCATTCTTGTGTAACTTTGGCTTTTACCCTTGGGTTTTTTTGTCTTGCTGGAAAATAAATCTTCTCCCAAGGTGCAGTTTTTCCTCTGGGAATTTCCTGTATTTTGCTGCATTTATTTCACCCTTTATACTCACAAGCCTTCCAGGGCCTGCTGCAGAGAAATATCTTTACACTATGGTACTGCCACCATGTTTCACAGTGGGAAGTTTGTGTTTGATAATGTGCAGTGTAACATAGCCTTTAGTCAGATGTACAAAAAGGCTCACTTTTGGTCTCATCAGACCAAAGAACTTTCTTTCAGTTGACTTTAGTGTCTCCCTGTGCTATCTAACAAGCTGTAGCCAAGGTGTCATGTGTGGCTTTCTCTGTGCCATTCTGGTGAACGACTTGAGAAGCAGTTTTTGTATATGTGCAGTCTCATGAACCATGCTTGCACCCCATTACAACTGTTTCAGAAAGAAATGCGTCTGGAAGGGGAGTGAAACCCTGAGCAATTCCACTGTAGAGACAAATAATGAAATGACCTGGATCCTCTTGGGCTCATAGCCTTGTCACTGTATTGATCAAAGATCAGTTAATAGAAGTTTTAAGGACTGGGAAATGGAGAAGCAAAATCAAAAGTTCAAAATACCACAGAATCAAAATAAATCTTTCACAAGAACAAAAATGCTAAATGCAAAGCCAAAGTCAAAGTTGATATCAGAGGTTCTTTACAGTAATGAACTAGAAAATACTGAGAAACACGCCAGAAAGTTTTTTATAAACTATGCATAATGTTAGACATTTCTTATAGATTGTCACAATATGACTTGACCTTTGTGATATGCTCCCTAGTAACTTGTCATCACATCAGTGGATGCCATAAATGATGGTGAGAGTAGAAAAACAAAATGGCATCACAGAGAAAATCAAAAAATAACATTATTAAAAAAAAAACAACAACTTTCTAATCTAAACATACAATGCTAACATTAATACCAAAACATTCCCTGTCACTAAAAACCTCAGAAAAGGTTAAGCAAACATCATGAAAAAATAATTTTCATTATCATCTCAGGGAGGATGGAGGCTGGCAAGGGTGCAGCATACATCCTGACCAAGACAAATGGTGCTGTGACTTAGACTTCTCCTCAGGGAAGGGGCAGGTATAACCAGTGGCTTATACACACAGCAACATTTGTAGAAAAGGTTGGGACTGCTCAGGAAACCATATCACATTTATATGATAAGATCAGCCACTGGCTGCATGGAATTCCCTATTTATGACAGTGGACAATTAGTTTTTTGCAACTCCTTACTTCACAAGCTTGCATCCCAGTAGTGCCGTCGCAGGGAAGATGGAGCTTGGTAAAGGGGAGCAACACTCTGTGCAACTCCTAAGCAGAAGCAAAGGCAAGCAACTTAACAAGGTTTGAATTAAAAGATGGAATTAGCCTATGAATTAGGAATAATTTACAATAAAAATCAAAGAAGGCCGAAATAGAATTAACCCCTTTTTTATACAGCATTAATCTTTCTGGATTTTTGACTAAATATTGGTATTTATTTTTTGATTGTGGATTCTCACCATAGATTTAGGGGTGGACTGGATGTATGTTATGGTCAGACTGGGGTTGAAACCGTGGTCACCAGTTTTGCTGGAAAAGAAATAATGTTCCATGTTGCCACAAAGTTGCCATTCACAGAAGGGGACCCCCAACAGGTATAAAAAATGTTTGTTTTTTTGCTCAATAAAATTTAAATTGAACAGGAGTCAGATGTGGGAGTATGGCTGTCTGGCCATCTGACGGAGGTTTCTGTGCTCTTTCAGCTTCAAAGAAAACGTCACATTGGAAATGATATTGTATCAGTGGTCTTCCAGGAAGGTCAAACTCCCTTCTCTCCTGACGCCATTGCCTCAAATTTCCTGCATGCATTTCTGGTTGTTAGAAGAAGAAGGGAGGAGAAGCCAGTTACTTATGAGGTGAGTGAAACAAGCACACCTTGATCATAATTTCAAAAGGATTATACTCAAAATTAGTTAAAACACTTGCTTTTCATAAATATATCAACAATCTGAACTAATACATTAATTTAAAAATGGAAATCTTTGACATACTTAAATGATAGTCTTTGGTCCCTGCATAATACCCTGTATACATAGGGAAAGAGAATGGAATGGAATTAAACATTCTGGATAACAATATGACCTTCTACTAGACCGACTGATCAGGAGATATTGTACCAATCGTTTGGAATTAGGTAGTAAATACTGTAATTAAGATGTACTGTGGTGCTGTGCTGGCCTACAACCCTGGTGAGCCCTGGGCTCCTGGCCCAGTCTCAGTCCTTGGGGAGTTGCCATGTTTCTTATGTCTTCAAAAGCTTTTTCTATGAACTCTTGTTTCCCCCCACATCCTAAAGATGTATGGGTTAAGCGCAGTGCTATTCAATGTGTCCTTTGATGAACTGTAATCAGGCTCAACTTTGATTGAAGCGTAGTGTCTGAAACTATCGGGATTAGCATCAGTCTGCTCGTACCTGGAAAACTGGCTTTAGAAAGAAAGAGGACAGATAGGTTTAAAATTAACAGTTCCTTGGGCACATTTCATTATTGAGTTGCAGAGAGACCTGGTGGTCACTTTTTTACTGTTGTCACTGTTTTTGCCATCATGTAATTTTAATGAATGAACTTGTGTTCTTTTCAATTCAGTACCTCTTAGTTTATCTTATGTGTGGTGTAGGAGAATGAAAGAATTTCTGTATCATGGCCCACCTAAGGATGCCAAATAAAAGTAAGCAACTGTGTGTAACGTTAGGAGAAGAATTTGTTCGTTGATATTACTTATTTGCTTTGCCTTTGGTAACGCCAGTAATTAACTAAACAGTTTGGCAAGGCTCCCAATTTATTTTCCTCATCTTTCACTGTAGGAGGGTGTTCTGGCCATTACACTTACTGTATATTAACTTGACTGAAGTATACTTGTTTTCAACAGTCAGAATAATACAATTAGTTAATAAACATGATAATTATAGAAATACATATAACACAGAAGAGGCTAGCTGTTCACTGGCTTTTTAGAGTTCTATTTTATCTTACACAAATCAACAGCTTTCCAATACCATGTTTTTAAGGATAATGTCCGACATTGTGTAGAGTTGTTGTCATTGCTTCAGGTTAAATTAGAGGTCTCTTCTTGCATTGGAGTGCACTATCTGTCTTTGCTATGTGGTCCTTTTGTCTGTGGGGTGTTGTGATGATGTCTTCCTCAACTTGCTTTTAGGCCATTTACTGTGAGCTCTGCAACATCATAGGTAATAGCATTATTGCTTCTTTTACAACAGTATAGGCACTGAAGTTAACTTCTCAAAGTAATTTTGCTTTGCAGTCTTTTCAGAGAGGACTTTGTCAATGGTACAGTTCTTGGGTTTGCACAATTGATCTTAGGGCTTTTTCAGGACATTTAGATCCAAGTCTCTATAAAGAGTAGCTTCTAGGCCAAAGAAAGTTTGTGACTTTTTTTTTTATTTCCCAGAGACTTGTGACTTCTTACACAAAGAGAGCAGATTGTCAGCTTTCAGCTCCCCAAAGATAGCCATTTCCTCAGCTTTCAACTCCCCCCTAAAAAGAACAGATGATATGAATGCAGCTAATTTTGAAGAAAGGTGTAACCTCTGGTGATTTCATCAAGGTTCCTTCCAGTTACAGACCCAGTGCCTAGTTATAAAATTGTTACTTTGTCCATCACATTCAGCCAGGGTTCAATTAGTGGTTACAAGTCTAAAATGAATGTCCATTTGGGTGTTCCTTTGTCTGCTTGGAATCTCTGTAGAGGAGTCAGCTCAACTCTGATTTACACTTTTAGTATCAGTTAAAGTACAGAGCTGAACAAAGCATTGGTTCAAACTAGATATCAGACATTAAATCTGGAATGCAGGTGGGAACTTGTGTATCCCTGTTAAATCTGCTGTCCTAACAGGCTTTGTGTGCAACTTAAAGCTTAGAAGAATGGGCAATGCCCACTTTTTGTTATATTTTTATGCATGCTCTTTCTAATTTGGTGGCCTAACATTCCTTGTCTTTTGCCCATTTGCTTTTATAATTTGTACATATAACTGTCATTTTTTATAGCTTTAACCTTTGTCATTTTTGCTTTTTCACTATACTATTCTGTTCACTAATTTACATTAAATAACACATTCATCCATTTACACATCTGCAACTTCAAGAAAGCTCTGTGTCTATGCAGGTGTCTGTTGTTACCAGAGATGATGTTCCTGAGTTTGGCCCTCCTCTTCCAAGACCGCCTATCTTTACAAAGGTAAAAGAATGAAGAAGTGTATATGTTTATATTTCTTTTTGCCTGGTTCTTTTCAGCTATGATCCTGTCTGTTCAAAGATTTGGAATGTCTTGTCCAATCCTGAGATTAATCAATTGGTGGTGGTCATTGTGATTTTTCTCCAAACAGGGAGCTTTACTGCGTGAATTCCTCCTCACCAAGCTGATCAACGCAGAGATAGCCTGCTACCAGGCTGAGAAGTTCAAGAGACTGGAGGCAAATTTATTTCTTTTGTATCTGTGTGTTGTGTGAAATTGGTCAGTATGTGTGTGTTCGTTCTTATACATTGCATGTTAACCTCTATATTGTACCATTAAGGGTAACATACAACGTAGTAAGCTTGGTGGTGAGTTTCAAGAGATTTTTGAACTTGTAGTCAACAATAACTTCTGACACTGCCTTTTTGTGCTCTTGTTACTATTACCATAGTACTACATGCAAGAATGATATGCAGTTTATAATGTATATAGTGACTTGGTTTATGTTTCATTTCAAATACCTGACAGCAAATAGGGGGGTCAGAGGAAAATGAGTAGGGTAGAATTCACTTCAAGAAAAATTATAAGTGTATAATTGTACATATCCTTTATTTATAAGAGAACCATTTAGGTCCACAAGGCCCGACAGATCTTTCTGTGAATTATCCTAATATTTTATATATACGTATATTTTATTTACCCTTGCTATCTTGTTTAACTTTTTGTATTGTCTATTTGCTTAAATACCTTCTTATGGTGTTCTTTGTAAAAGGTGCTATATAAAATGAAAAGCAATTTTTTTGTCACTTTCCCTGTGCTTAGGAGCGAACTCGGGGAGCTCTTCTGGATGCCCTGCATCGGGAACTCATCAGCCGCTCCCAAATCATGCTGCGATCAGCATCTCCAGTGTCAGATGGGGAATGCATGGAGAATGAGGCCACCACACCAGGAGGTTTCCTGGAAAATTTTAAAGTCAGTTGGTTTTCAGCTTTTTTACATGCAGTATCAGTATTTAGATTGGTTTTGATTTTATCATTTTTAAAGATGCAGCATTTAGGACACTTTCTCTTTCCCCAATATCTCAGCGTGCAATCCGGGTTCGTAGTCAGAGTCTTGATACCAGTGGACCTGGTGGGAAAAAACAAATTGGAGGATCACCTCAGAAACATAGACTGTCAAGAGACAGTGTAAGTATCACCAGGGATCGGGCAGTTGGTTGACTTGTCTATCATTATATTCATAAGGTGTCAGGTTACCGAGTTCTTCTCTTGAAGAGAAACACTTTTAGGTACAATATTCAAAGTGATCCCTGGAAACAAATGGTCCATACAATTTAAGTAAAGTCAAGTTATCTTTCTAGCTTGAGAGAAGATGGCCTTTCATTTAGACATACTACATTACTTAAAAAAGAACTACATATTTGTGAATCACATGTAAAAAATTAATTTATTTCAGCTCATATATTCTATAAAAAAACATAACTAAAAATACTGCATAAACTGTTATTATTAATGCATGTTCAAGTTATTTTAAATTCATTTCCAATAATGGCACATTTAAGAGCTTATATGAAGACTCCAAAAACAAATCACCTCTCAGTCCTTTACACATTTTATTGTATTTAATTGGTATTGCCTTTCCATTGATTATCACAAAAACCTGCTTAATATTAAAAACACAAACCAAATTATTTAGGTCTTCTACATTAATAATATAATTTTCTCAGCCCTGCTTAATCTCTATCATGGGACAGAATTATAAACAATTAGTTCTAAATAAAGCTTTTGGTTTAGCACAAGAGTAAAACTGGAAGCTATAAATTCAGTAACCATGACCAGAACCCAGCACTACTGTCTCAGAGAGGATAGCACTGGGAAGGGTCGAAACACCCAGAGTGATCCTCAGTCAAGTCAAATAGTGTCAAGCCCTGTATTCCCTCAAGGAGCGGGTGAATTTTAAGCTAAGAGACATGCTCAGTGTTGCATAATAAGCTCAATACAGCTAGCAACCTAGACAGTGTTCTGACCATAGGTCAGTTAGTGGAAGTTTTAGGTGTCTGAATATGGAAATGTTTAGTCAAAAGACAAGCTGAGGTCAAATACCATAGATTCAAAAACAAATCTTTCACCAAAACAAAATGCCAACACAAAGTCAAGGTGTAACTTGTTTATCAGAGATTTGTTACACTAGAAGGCCAGAAAATACCCAGAAACACACAAGAAAGTTTTGTTTTTGTTATCCATAAACTTGGACATTGTGGAACACATGGAGCGAGCTTATAAACTGTCCCAACAGTTACACTATATTATGCAACTGGACATTGGTGAATAATGTAAGCCATCGTAGCATTATTTCAATGAGCGCCAGAAAATGGTAATGACCATGGAAAAACAAAAAGGCATTGCAGATAAAATAAAAAAATAACATCAAAACAAACAAAAACTTTCACTTCCAAATATTTTCTTGCACACATTACTCTTATTAATACATGTTCATGTTGTTTTAAAATTATTTCTAGTAATGACACATTTAGAAGCATATATGAAGACTTTAAAAAGAAATCAACTCTTGGAACCTATCATATTTTATTGCATTTAATTGGTGTTGTCTTTCCATTGATTAATACAAAAATCTCAATATGGTGAATGCTAAAAATATTTAGACCTTAATACATATCCTTTTCAGCACTGCTTAATCTGTATAAAAGTCACAGAGTGGGGTTAATATAGCACCCACCCCAGCAGCGCTGTTGGCATAAACATCACCCTTTGGGACAGCATCTTTGGGTCATAGAGTTAGGATGCAAAATAGAGAGAGCAAAATACAAAAAGAATATATAAAGAAAGTTTGCCTCAAGATTTCTAATCTGTGAGAAACCTGGGACATGATGAAGTATTCCCCAAAGTAAAGTTGCACTAAATGCACTTCACTTCAGTAAGGACAGCTATGAAAATTGCTACTCACCTATAGTGCATCCTAGTGTGTTAGAATTTTTGTCCCTCAATTTACATTCAACAACCAATAAAAAAATAAAAGTTCACTTTAATTTTACATTATACAAATTGATAGTAGTTAAGTTGTAGTAAAGGTTCATTTTACTAAAATAAGTCAAGTCAAGTGACTTTATTGGCATACCATCCATACACAGTTTTGTAGCATACAGTGGTACAAAACAACGTTCCCAGGACCAAGGACCAAGGTACAACATTTACATCAGGGGTGCCCACACTTCTTCGGCTTGCGTGCTACTTTTAAACACACAAAGTGATCTAAAAATGATCTACCTACATTAAAAATGCTATATTATATATATATATATATATATATATATTGTGAACTTGGCCCCGGACACAGGCAGACGGACATCGTTGGCTCCACCACACACTGTTTATTTACAATTCTATTTACAAATTAGTGCACTCACAACCCCAGTGCCTCTTGCACCGATTCCCCCCAATGTCCAGGCCACACAGTCCTGTGCCTCTTTTCCTCCTGGCCGCCTCCAGTCCTCACTCCAGCTCCGTCCACTTCCACCTGACTTCCACTTTCGACTGAAGGGAGGCGGCCCTTTATATAATGCTCCCGGATGAGCAACAGGTGTTCCCGGCATTCCCTCCTTGGCCACGCCCCAGTGTGGCGGGAGTGCCGGCTGTCCTCCCGGCAGCTCTCCGGGCGCCACATTAAGTCTTCCCCCCAGCACTTCCTGGTGTGGCGGAAGTGCTGGGCTCCAGCGTTCCTCAGGCACCAGGGCGCCGCCTGGCGGTGGCCACGGGCCCCTACAGGGTTGGGCTTCCAAGCCCTCTACCCGTGGCCCCCAACACAACCAGGGCGATCACCCCCTTGCGGTCTGGAGGAGGCACAAGCCCTCCTCTGGTCCTCCTGGGCGTCCCGGCCGGGCTGACCACACGAGATGTTCCAGCATCGGGGCGCCGCCTGGCGGTGGCCACGGGGCCCAGCCCTGTACCCGAGGCCCCCAACATAACCAGGACGGACGCCCCCTCACGGTCTGGAGGAGGCACAAGCCCTCCTTTGGTCCTCCTGGGCGTCCCGGCCGGGGACTACAATATACATATATATATATATATATATATATATATATATATATATACACACACACACACTGAGTATCAGAGGTGGGTAGTAACGAGTTACATTTACTTGAGTAACTTTTTTAAAAATTGTACTTCTAAGAGTAATTTTACTGCACCATACTTTTTACTTTGTAAAGAAGAAACGTTACTCTTAATCTGCTACATTGGACAACACTTTTTTTTAATTAGATAAAGTCTGACAGACAATTTTCAATCTGCTCTGTGTAGCATATACTGTCAAGTTGCACATGCCTTCCATTGCGTCTCCAGCTCTGACGCGAGGTTTTGGATATTCCCCAATTTAAGGCACTGCAGCTTTGAGGACAGATGTTGCATTTTTCGTTTGAAAGCACTAATCATATTGACCATGGTTTTCTCTTTTCCTTGCAGCTGTAAATTAAGCTCATTCAACATGTTGGTCACATCGGAAAAAAAATGCCAAGTCTAGCAGCCATTGATCGTTATTAAGTTGCTGGTATTCTGCATGTTTAATGACAAGGACGAATTCCTTTTTCCCCGGCCATGGGTCTTGAAATCTCAGCAGGAATTTCTCCCTAGCCGTCTGCCTCAACGAAGGCATCTTTTATCATCTCTCCATCTTGGAAGGACTTCTTATGTTTAATGATCGAGTGACTCACCCGGAACGATGCTTGAATTCAGCCGAGTGAAAAATAACGGCTGTCCGATTAACTGCAATTTTAGTTCCCTCTCCTTTCTCTTTCTCAGATTACTTTTCAGGAGGAAGTCAGTTTTATAGTTTTTATGAACAGTTCGAAAGTGCCTTTCCACATTTTCCTTCTTTGGAATAACAATGATAGATTGACAGATCAGACAAACGCACTTCGATTATGACATTTTTTTTTTTTTTAAATCCTCTACCAATTCCACATCCAGCCCATAACCCACAATTTTTTTTAAAACCCTTCTTTAGTCGATATAAATTGGAAGGCTAACTAGATCACTTAGATAGCTGGAGTTTTGCAGTAGCTCGTGTGTTTGATCGTGCGTGCGGGATGACCAGTGTGTTAGAAGAAAAGAGATCTCCGACTGGCCGTCCTCTATTTCAATTAAGTGGCAAATGCCATAGGGAGGATATATGATAGACTAACATAAAAATACATTTTTTTGAATGCAGTGAGATCTACCTGCACTACCTTTCCTATCTACCAGTCGATCGCAATCAACGTATTGGGCACCCCTCATTCACATAAACACATGACAAGTTCCAGGTATCCTTTTAGAATGTAATAAGAATTGGGGGAGGTAGGCTTTCATTTCTCAGCCACCAAAGAAAGTGGAGAAGCTGCTGCACCTTCTTAGATATTGAGGTGGAGTTAATTGACCAAGTAAGGTCAACTGACACGTGCAGACCAAAGAATTGGGTGCGCTTAAAGAATTCCACCACGGAGCCTTCAGTGTTCAGTGGGGTGTGGACAACGGCATGGACCTTCCTGATGTCAGCAATCATTTATTATCCATGTACAGAGACGTATTGCTTTCACTTGCACCAGTCCACCAATTGTCCATTCTACAAGGTGACTTATTCCTATTGCTGATAAGATCCACCACTGTTGTGTCAACACCAAACTTAACACTAGTTTTAGAGCTATACATAGCCATACAGTCTAGAGTCAGTAGAGTGAACAGAAGTGTGCTGAGTGCACAGCCTTAGAGAGCGCCAGTGTTCAGTGGGGTCTTTTTTTCAGGAAGTCTATGACCCAATTGTAAAGGAAAGTGTTGTAGCCTAACAGACTCAGATTCCCTATGGGCTTCTAAAAGAAATGGTGTTGAATGCTGAATGAAGTCTATGCATTCTAGTATAAGTCTCTTTTCTTTGGATGCAAAAAGGCCAAGTGAAGAGTAGATGATATTCAAAAGAATTCACTCTAAACGTGAAAGTCCAAAATCAAAGTCTCAATGTAAATCTGTAGCCATTACTAAATATCCAAACCAATGTGTAACATTAATCTCAAAGGTTGGCCAAAATCAATCATCAGACAACACTTTAACCCAGAACTAAGAGAAAACTGGTTCTACAAAGGTTGCACACTTAAGTACTTAAAAGCAGCTGAGGCACATGTCTGATTTAAACCACAGAGGAAATGAGCAGAAACAACAAATAAAAGGAATCTAAACATAAAAGCAGCAGTTAAAACAGAGCCAGGGACTGAGCACCAGTGTTAACATAACTGGATAACTGAGCAATTTTGTAAAGAGAAAATGGAAGAAATTGGAGCGTCTTGATGTGTAAAACTGTTAGAAGTGTATTCTGAAAGACACATGGCTATTATTTTATACCACTGCAAAACAGATTCAAAACATGTACTGTAAGCGCATTCTCTTTTATATTTGTTTTATACTGATCTGAATATCTGAAATAATGTCAGTTATTTTATTGGTAATATTTGCAAACTGAAAATTCATCAGAAAAGGCTTGGAGTGATATTCTGAATCAAATGGATTTAACCATATATTGAAAGGTTTACTAGTACCTACAAAAAGTTTGATATGTTGACAAATGCTGCAATAAATTTGGAGCGTGACACCAAAGAACTGGAGATTGCTATGCACAAAAGTGGTGAGCTGGACAGAAAGACTTTTAAACAGAGAAAAGGATCGGCTTTTCAGCATTTGGCTGATTGGACTCACTGGCTGACCCACTTGAAATACAGAGAAGTGACTTTCCAATAGCAAACAACTAAAGCCACCCCACAGGAAAAGAACATATTTGCACATTAATAGAAATACTACTCATTTAAATACACATTTAAATTGCAAAAAATTGCCCAGCTTACAGATTCCTCTTTGTCTATTTAGTCTCTCCACATCCCTCTCCCACCGGAGCTCACCCAACTCCTCCATATTAAGTACACTTAATATGAATGCCATTCACTTCTCTGGTGTCAATCTGTGTACTTTTATTTCATTCACAGATGCCACGTTTCTCAGCTACTTTGGGGGCAAAAGACAGCACAAGTGAAGAAAGAGGCAGGTAAGTTCTTACTGAAGCTGTGTACAAGAACAACTACAAAGACAAGCCCAGAAACAGCCAAACAATAATATCTTACATTGAGATGTGCAGATTTGTAAGAAATATAGCCTCTTCCTATTTATATTTTTTGTTTTAGTGAAATGACCAGTCATGGATTTAGTAATGGCCCAGTTGGTACTCTCACTCCTTCACCCTCAAATGAAAACAATGAGACAGCTGGCAGAGTTGATGCTCATAGTAATGAAGAGGAAGGATAGACTAAAAGATGAACCCTTGAACATAGAAAGAAAAACAGAACTGTGGGTATATGCAACCAAATATTGTATTTGCTTATCTAATATGCTACTTAAGACAAATATTGTGGTGTTTATAGTGTCACAATCGAGAAGATTATTTAATAAAGTCTATATTTAACTGTAAACACCAAAATGCCTATCCTTTAACATCTTAACACCTATCTTTTCCAGCCTTGGAATGAATTAACAATTATCTGCTGGTTCCGAGTATAATCAGTGGATGTATGCTTTTCCTGTTTATGAGTAATAGTCATCAAAATTATATATGTCACCTTAGAAGCCTGAAGGGGCCATTTCAAGCCATAGAATTTGGGGCAGCAAAGGCAGGAGTCCATTTTATTAAACAGACACACACTTAACCGAAGTATCCTCTACATAAAGCATTCTACAATCCAGCAGCATCCTGCCACCCTTTCTCTCCTGCTCCCAGCATCCTCCCACTCTGGCTTATTTCACACACTAATACTAAGCAGAAACACATACAATGGATCTGACAGATCTTCAGACAAACTACTTTTTAATAAATCTTGCAGAGCCACTAGGAGCAATGTGTGGCTTGGATCTCCCAGCTAACAATATTGCTCTAGATTTTTGTAAGGTAAGTCTTAAGGTTGTGTTTCAACCACTTTGCTGGCTAACTCAGGCTCTCTGACCTCAGCTCAACCTATAGTAGAGGATGGATGTGCCACCACAACAGAACGACCAAATTACCCTGGACAACTTCTTTTTAAGTAGCATTCAACTCAAATGGTCTAATGTTGGCTACTCCCATTTTCTTCACATATAAAATTCTATCTACCTCTCTATCCCAAAGCTGTGCATTTTAAGAAAATTAACAACCCCAAATTGTCCCTGTATTAAAGTGAATGAATCTGTTGATGAGTGTGCTCTGTTATGGACTGACCCGCTAATTAAAGTTGATTCTGCCTTGCATCCAATGCTATCACAATAGGCTCTTGCACCTGCCACATGAAAATTGATTACAAAGATCGGAAAATGGACAAGTGTATAGATATCTAATGTTCCACAGAAGAGATGAGGTCTGGGCTGGTCATCTATGGGTTAAGTGTGAATTAAAACAGGTTATACCAAATGATATGAATATTTTTTCCTTTTCTTTTTTTATGTACAGCAAACCATCCTTCAGAACACTATATGTCATATTCTAATTTATGTAAGTAAAATTTTGGATTATATAGTTTGTGGTGACAGGCTTTAGGATAATTCTTTGAATTATATTTTCCTACCTTCCACACTTAATGTTTCATTTTTGTCTGGGTAAACCCTTATCTTCACCAGAAAAGGCTTGCTTCCATGCCATTTCTGAGAATTTGCCCCTTAATCTTTAGGGAACAGCTTTCTTCATTTTTCATTTCTTTATTTTCGTTATCTCCAGCACTTACAGTAGATTCAGAAAGTATTCAGACACCTTCACTTCATGCACACACTTTACTGTGTTATAAATGATAATTTTAAATGAATACATTTACCATTTTTACCCGTGAAGTGTTCCCTCAAAAACTCAAAAATGGAAGAGGTTTGGAACCACCGGGACATTTCCTATAGTTGTCCATCTGGCTAAACTGAGTAACCAGGCAAGAAGGGCCTTGATCAGGAAGATGACCAAGAACCCAATAAGTACTCTAACAGAGCTTCAGAAGTCATCTGCTGAGATGAAAGAACCTGTCAGAAGGGCAGCCATTTTAGCAGCACTCCACCAATTAAGCATTTATGGTATATTGACTAAACAGAAGCCACTCTTGAGTAAAACTTTGTCAAACAGCATTTAAAGGACTCTGAAAACATGATGAAAAAGATTCTTTGGTCTCATGAGAAAAAAACTGAACTCTTAGAGCAGAACTCCAAGCCTTCTATCTAGCTAAAACTAGGTACTGCTCATCATTTGCCTAACACCATCTCTATAAAGAAGTATGGTGGCAGCACCTTCATGCTATGGGGGATTCTAATGGCAGGGACAAAGGAAACTGATTAGAATTGGGAAAAGAATGAATGAATCCAAATACAGAGAGGAGCTTTAAGAAAACCTGCTCCAGAGTGCACACAACCTCAGACTGGAGAGACGATTCACCTTTCTTTGCAACAATGACCCAAAGCATGCAGCCAGGACAGCGCTGGAGTGGCTTTGGGACAAGAGCTCAGTCAGTAACTGCTGCCAAAAGCAAAGTACTGAATTCTGACTCTGCATAAAGGAGAGATTTCAGTTTATGATTTTAAATAACTCTGCAGACATTTTTGAAAGTGTGTTTTCACTTTGTCATTTTTGGTTTCTGATTGTAGACTAATGAGAAAACATGGCAAATTAATCAATTTAAAATTAAATCAACAACAGAATAAAATGTGCAAAAAGTGAAGGGGTCAGAATACTTTTTAAATTCCCTGTATGTATGTGCATTCAACCAGATACACTTAACCTAATACTGTAATACTGACAGCCATATCAGACTGCATTTGATTTAAATTAAGGTGACCACGGAGCCTACATGCTGTAAAAGTGTCTTGTGTAAGGATTGCTGACATTTTTCCTACAACATCTCATTTTGCTGTATTCTGAGATTGTGTGACCACTAAATAATAAGTTAGGAGGGAAAGTCATAACATATGGACATCCTGCCATTTCACCATAGTGTGAACCAAGGAATTAACTGATTTCATCCGACCCTTTTTAATTCACCCTCTCATGAGCATGAGTCACTTAACAAGAGCTGTACCAGCAGCTTATTTGTCTTTGTTTAAGAGATACAGTACATGTCACATTAATGCCTCCAATCTTTTACCACACAGACTTTGGTCCAATTGGTGTCAGATTTTAATAGAACAGATGTGTAAGTAATATTTTTCAAGTGTTGCTGCAGGAGTAAATGTATGTTGAAAGAAGCAATGAACGCCTAATAGAGCTGAATAATGATTTCAGTTTGAAAGTTGAAGGGCCTAATTAACCCAGTCAAAGAAAACAGTAAAGCCAGAACAGCGCTCCTGTAGCATCACTTTATTTGCTTTGTTTTCTTATTTTAGTGTGTGTATGTGGGTGTGTTTACTCAGGAGATATAAAAAATATGCATAATTTTACTTATAAGTCTATTTCATAAGTCTACATTTTGGGCATGAATAGACGCCAGAAGCAAAAAAATATGCGTTGAGCCATTGAAGGTCTGTAGCTTTTGGAGAATAATTCAAAACTCTGCTCTACTGGTGGACAAAGATATGTCAAAGTAGGACATTAAAGAAAGAAATCACAACAGACCTTCTGAGTAGTTATGTTAAAGTACAGTTAGCAAAATCCACTGTAAGGCCAAGAATTTCAAGAGGACAGAATTGTCAATAGCATCATCACCCAACAGAAATAAAACATTTTCTGCCACCAAGATGACAAGTTGTGCTCAGGCTGCTGTCAGTACAGGAGCAGTAACATTGTTATGTAGCAAAACTATTATTGCTAACATAAATATACAGTAGAGACTATAAAAATGTAAGGCACCTATTCACAAAAAGTAATAATAAACATTTTTACAAAAATCTGAAAGAGACAATTAGAATGACAAAAATGCAAAAGCATTCAAAATGTAGAGGTACAGTGCAATGAAGTGCAAATGTACATCTTACAGCTTGCTCCAGTCCCAAGCACAGCAATGTGAAATTAAGCCTAAACAGTTCTAAGTTGTTGTGTGAAGAAGTGAGTTTATAAAAAAGTGTGTGTGGGTCAGTAGACTGTATGCTCAGTAATTAGGCCGGTTATTGTATAACAAGCACTTTGGAAAGGAAGATACTGAGAAGCAAGACACAAACACGTCTGGAGCAAATACATGTAAGAAACTGTAGTCAGACCAGGAGTTTAGATTGGATCTTACAAGCAATTAGAAGATAGCAGAAAGTGAAAAGCTGAGAAAATATAGCAAGGTACACAACACAATATATTTCTTGATTTGATAGTCTCATGAAAATGAAAAGATCAGGGTCCTCCTTTATGAAGCACAAAACTCCATGCACAAAAAGAGGTTCAGAATGTGCATATGCAACTTTCCATGCAAACATCATAAAAGAGAAGTTAACGCAAAAGGTTAATACTTAACGGCAACAGTGACCCATGCATACACAACATTTCGGAGAAACTGGGAAATAAGGAAAACCTTGATCAAGTAGGGAAATGCAAGACAGCTAAATGTCAATTCACACGCACAATAAATCACCAAACCATTTTTATTATGTGCATTGACGTGACAAACATGTTACACCTCAAAAACAATGAATATGAGGCACCGGCTGAATTTTAGTTCCAGTGGCGGTTTGAAATGCCAGGCGTAGGTGCACCACCCCCTTCTAAATGTTTAAAAATTCTACTTAAATGAATTAGGTAATTTGAAATAATCATGAAATAAATCGGTTTATTTGTTCGATGTGCCTGGTGTCAGCATATGTCAACATCCACTAAAAGTTCAGACTTGCATTTGTTTAATTTCAGTATACATACCTGTATTTCCTTTGTGAAAGGCGCTGGCTAAACGAAAGTGAATGTAAATCATTGATCTTTTGGCCAGCATGTGACCTGAGGCTGCCCTTTAATTGGTTGCTTTCAGATTTTTTCAGGGACGCAAATCTCTGCGCCCCAGACACTCCCACATTTATTGGCAGAGAACTAGCGTTGTTTTAGATTTTTTTTAATCTAATGTGATTCGAAAAACGTTAACACACTATTTTAAGTTCATGTCAATGGTTCACAGCTGACATCTACTATTAACGTAACTACAGGTGAGCGAGCGCGACTTTAGGGAGATGGAAATTTCAAGTGGAACTTCAGCAATCAAAGAAAATTTGGTTATTTCTTTAATGAAACACCCATTTATAATTCAAGAAGAAAAGAAGTTGAAGGAGAATTGAATGGACTGACCTGACTTAAGAATTCAGCAGCGTGCAAGTGATCGAGGACAACCTAACACACAGACGTTTTCTTGCTCTTGTTATGACAAACAGAGATGACTAACTGGATGTGGTGTAAGGAATGCCTTTTTTTGCTTTCCTTGTTTGCTGTTTCAAAGTGTTGAAGTGCTGTGGACACCAATGGAGGCATTAGACCTAAAACATATTTCTGAAAAATGCAAATGGCATGAAAGTAGCTGCAGTCATCTAGAGCAGTGTTTTTCAACCAGTGTGCTGTAGCACAATGATGTGCCATGGAAATAATAGTGTAGCACACTTGGGTCTGAACCTCAGAGGGACAAGCTTCACAGATGGTCAAGACCTGTTTGAGGAGGATAGGTCTACCTGGAGAAGCTGGCAAAAGCAGCTCTGTAATCGCTATGTTGCAGAAACAGCACTTCAAGCAGTTCAGACGTTTGGCTACTAGAGTCCATCTACCCTGGGTGTGTGGTCACCAGCGAGCTTCACAGCATTGGTGGAGTGTGGCTATACGAGTTGCCTCTGAAGCAGAGAGGGTCAGGCAAAGGGGTGAAGCAGTTTGGAGATGCCACCAAAGTGTTCACTAATTGTCATTTCTGCCAACGCTGATCTCGGAGATGCTTTTTTCCAGCTTCTTCGGTAGTCCTGCCCCTTCGGGCATCTGAGCAATTGTATTAGAACTACTTTTTATGTGTTTGTGGCTAGTCAAACAGTGGTGTGCCTTGGGATGATTTTGGTTACAAAAAGTGTGCCACTACAGAAAAAAGATAAGGTTGGGAAACACTGATTTAGAGAATAGTATGAGGCTACATTTTTTGAAAGAATTAAAATTACTCAATTCAATCAGAAAGTAACTGAGAAATTTTCACGCATAAAGAAAGGAAGGCAACATTTATGTTCAAGGTAATACAGAAATCCTGATTTTAAAGGTAGAATAAGATTTAGGGTGGACTTGTCTTGTACTAGACCTACAGCACATGTTGGGGGTGAGTAATGTTAAAGATCTGGGGGTCTGTGGATACTCTTGATATATATATATATATATATATATATATATATGCACTGTAAAAAATAATGCGTTAAAATTACTTAAAAAAAAATAAGGCAACAGATTACAAGCAATATTTTTGAGTAGATTTAATATACTGCACTATTGAGTAAACTTAATTTATTAATTTACTCAAATTTACCAAAAATATTTGAGTTTGATTTATAAGTAGTGGCAAAAATAGTTTTATTTTACTCCAATTTTCATTTGAATTACTGTACTCAAAAAAATGAGTAATAATGAAACGCTGGACAGTAATGACTGTATAACAAATACATGCTAAAATTCCATATATGTTTATTTATTTTAACATACACAGATATTAAAATGGAAAATTAAATCAAATGTCTGAGGATAATTTTTACTGAATTACTGACATTCAAATGTCAATGAAAATTTTTTTTTTTTTTTTTAAACTTTCTTCAAAAAGTATACAGTGGGTACGGAAAGTATTCAGACCCCCTTCAATTTTTCACTCTTTGTTATATTGCAGCCATTTGCTAAATCATTTAAATTAATTTTTTCCCTCATTAATGTACACACAGCACCCCATATTGACACACAAAAAAAAAAAGAATTTTTGAAATTGTTGCAGATTTATTAAAAAAGAAAAACTGAAATATCACATGGTCCTAAGTATTCAGACCCTTTGCTCAGTATTTAGTAGAAGCACCCTTTTGAGCTAATACAGCCATGAGTCTTCTTGGGAAAGATGCAACAAGTTTTTTACACCTGGATTTGGGGATCCTCTGCCATTCCTCCTTGCAGATCCTCTCCAGTTCTGTCAGGTTGGAAGGTAAACGTTGGTGGACAGCCATTTTTAGGTCTCTCCAGAGATGCTCAATTGGGTTTAAGTCAGGGCTCTGGCTGGGCCATTCAAGAACAGTCACAGAGTTGTTGTGAAGCCACTCCTTCGTTATTTTAGCTGTGTGCTTAGGGTCATTGTCTTGTTGGAAGGTAAACCTTCGGCCCATTCTGAGGTCCTTAGCACTCTGGAGAAGGTTTTTGTCCAGGATATCCCTTTACTTGGCCGCATTCATTTTTCCCTCGATTGCAACCAGTCGTCCTGTCCCTGAAGCTGAAAAACACCCCCACAGCATGATGCTGCCACCGCCATGCTTCACTGTGGGGACTGTACAAGTGATGAGCAGTGCCTGGTTGTCTCCACACATACCGCTTAGAATTAAGGCCAAAAAGTTCTATCTTGGTCTCATCAGACCATGCTGTGGGGGTGTTTTTCAGCTGCAGGGACAGGACGACTGGTTGCAATCGAGGGAAAGATGAATGTGGCCAAGTACAGGGATATCCTGCGAATGCATAAATCTGGAAATAAAACAGGATGTAGAAAATCAAACATCGCTAAATAAATCACAGGGTTAAAAATTTACCAGAAAATACATTACCTATGTAGAACACTAATTAAATTAGAGGTCAAATAATAGCGTGACGGATAGGCAAAAGTCTTTTTATGTTGTTTACAGGTCGTAGTTTAGGACAAACGGCCTAGTGTTCTCAAACTTATCTCAAAGTGTCATTTTCTTTTTTTGTGTAAAATAAAAGTTTTAAACGATAAAAAAATATATATGAGCATACGTAAATATCCGAGAAATGTGCTTGCTTTTTAAAGCAAACCAACGAGGTAGGTTCTTAGAAAGACGCTACCTTACTCGCCATGTTTCCCACATGAAGGTAAAGGTTTCGTGAAAACAACAAATGCTTACATCTGTAACTATACGAAATTAAATACTAGTTATTCATTACGGAATTAATATGCTTTATACTTACACATTCTTAGTAAAATAGCTCTTATTATGGATAAGCGTTACAGCTGAATGTGTTGTTGTAAAGACCAAGAAATCGATGTGAGAGGAAGTGCCGTGTCATTAAATTTAACTTAACTTAAATGTGTTTAATTCACAGTATAGTTTTTTTACTTAGAATAAGTTATAAAAAATGTTAACATTTTAAGTTAACATTATTCTTAATTTTTTTTTATTGAATTAGAATTAAATAATCAATAAAAAGGGTAAAACCCATTTTTATTAATTAAAGTAATAATTATTTTGCGTATAGTTACCTATTTTTTATTATTATTTTTCACATGCAAGATTTACTTTTTACGGGGGGGGATGATGCATGCCAAAATTAAGACTTACAATGCGGGCATTCTCCCATACTTGAATACAAGAGGCAGGGTCTCGATGTGTCAGTAGCAGGGCAGCTCTACTTGCCAATGACGTTCTGCTGCATCGTGATTGCAAATGTTTGAGGGTGATTAGCATACTCCATATATGGGTGTTTCAGGGTGGTGTTAGACACACATTCCTGTATGCATATTTAAAAGATAATTGTGATTTATAAAGGATAAATGTAGTGGAAATGTGCGTGCACCAGGTTTTATAAATCTGATTAGATTTTTTGCTGTGTGCATATTTTTACACTCAAATTCACACAAAGTTTTATAAATAAGGCTCGAAGACACATTACAATAGGTTATTGTTCACAAGTTCACAATCTGAGATTGATTGTTTGGTGACTTGAGCACGGTAACACCAGGGGCCTCATGCATAACGATGTGCGTAGAATTTGCACTATAACATGACGCAAGCACAAAAGCCGAAATGTGCTTACACACAGAAAAATCCAGATGCAGGAATCTGTGCGTACTCCAACTTCCACGTTCTTCCACTCCATAAATCCCGGTCAGCATGAAAAGTAACGCATGTGCACGTGCCTGCTGTCCCGCCCCAGTTCCTCCCAGAATTATGCCTCTTTGAATATGCAAATCAGTATATATAGTTCTTAAGCTCAGCGTTCTGTGAAAAGACAATGGGAAAAGCATGAGGGAAAATATAAGAATTTCAGTGAATACCAAGTGGAGGCAAAGGAAAAACATACTATTTGTTGATTTAAACAGTGGTATAATCAACAAAAGGAAGTTGATCAAGTGACATAGTGTGTCGGAGAAACTCGAAAGCTCAAGTTCAGAAAGTCGCACAGTGCCAAAATAAAAAAGAAGTCACATATGAAAGCCACCGTAAAAAGGCGAGTTGTAGCCCACCGTCTGAGCTTATTAGGGTACAGACAAAAAAAAAAAATAGGCACACAGGGGGGAAAAAAGCAGGAAATGTCAACTTTAATCTCAAAATTTCCACTTTAATCACGTAGTTTATTTTGTCATTAAAGTACAACATCGTACACTTCATCTTAAAATCATTTAATTTACTAGTTTCACAAATCCCATCGTAACTAAAGTAGCATGTTAAATGCTTTGTTTTGTATTTGATCTTCAGTGTGCTCTATGTGTGTGAATCACTACGTGCTTCCGTTCTTTTTTTATCTCCGACAGGACACAGAATCCATTACATTTGTGATATTACAGCTCTCTGAATAATTAAAATACTGAGATGTATACGTGATATAATTTTCATGATGATTGGAATGAAAGCATGTTATTAAACATGGGAACACAATGGCGCAGTGATTGTTCATGTCTCACACAAGATGCTGCTGCGTCATGCGCGACCTTCGATGAAATAATTTATTGTAGCAATAATGTCTCTTTCAAACGTACTAACCTCAAATTCCTGTCCTTAATTTTCTTTCCCCAAATACCCAATCACCACACAATCAGCTCTGTAATAGACGTTAAGCCATCTGTAAGCTTACAACGATGATTCTACAAAACTTTTATGGGACAATGAAATATCTTTATAGCACGTGTTTAATTATTCTATCCATCTTTCCTTCCAGTGTCGTGTCAGCCTCAGCAAATATACAGTGCAAAGCAGGAACAATACGTGAACTTGCTAGCGCTGTGGCACCGTGTCCCCACATGTTTAATTATTAACAATACAGATTATTTAAATGAAGTTAAAGTTTTATCTGTATAATATAATCAACATATTTTGCTGCATTTCATCTTAAAAATGATATCGTCATCATATGTAAATACACGCTTTATAAAGTGGCACAGGTTGTGCAATATTATAACTGTAGTGCAAGTTTACAGTGGGGTAATTGTACTTATAAGTACAAACAGTTCTACAAGGAGCAATTGTATGAGTGTGTTTATAGTTCTTGGGATGAAACGGGTTTCTGAACCGTGAGGTCCGTACAGAAAAGGTTTTGAAATGTTTTTCCGTGGCTGAGGCAGTGTGTGCTTGATGCTGTATACCGATAATTCTCTTTCCGATCATCTGCTGCTGTGATTCCCCACTCAGATACAGTGATATAAATACTCCGAGTGGTGCAGTGAGAGTAATATGGAAAAAGATGATCCACTCTGGCAACCCTTAAAGGGAGCAGCTGAAAGAAGAAAAAGAAGAAGATGGTACAGTGAGAGTAACAACGCTAAAGCAGTTATGGTATTTGGAATACTATGGCCATTCCCTGGGCCATTATATTGTTACAGGTTAATTACAATCAGATGCATTACACTAATCAACAATATGCGGTTAGTTTCAGTGTATTTATAAAGCTGCGTCAGGAATGTGGTTCTAAGAAATAAAGAGTAACCACACAGGAGCAGTAGCACTGCTTTGACGCTGGGTGCCGCCAGTCTGCAAAACCGAGCGGAGAACTTGCATACGACAGGGTATGAGGTACCGTGGAAAAGTGCGTGGCTTTACACCAAGTGTAGGTTTTATACATCGCAATTTGAACGTGGAAATGTTCTTACGCAACATTTCTGTGCGTATGCACCGTTTATACATGAGGCCCCAGGAGTCAGGCTACACTGTTTATATTCTAATGCTTAATTTTAGTGTAATTTTACTTTTTCTATTTGTTAATAAGTCATGTACATTTATACATGACTCGCAACATCATGGGTTTCCAAGAGCAGTGGGTACTGGTTTTTATTCCTACCAAATCCTGCTTTTAATTGAATTCCAATATAAAGTGAATTTTGTGGCTTTTTTTTGGTATATTTTACTTTTATTCTGAATATTCAGAAACACCAAAACCTTTCATTTGTTATACCACACACAAACACAGCAGGTTAGTACTGAAATAGTGTCCTGTTAATCCCACTGTTTCTCTCTCATTTGAAACAGATAAGGTTTTTAAAATAGACAGGTCACCGCAGACTCTAATTATGTGAGGAAAAGGCACGCATTTCTGGTTTTACAGTGAAAAGTGCTTTTTTTGAGCAATAAGGCTACCTTTATCAAAATATAAGGATCTGTTGTATTGCAATGGCACAGGCCATGTTACATTAGCCAGGGATGAGTCACCAAAAGATTGACCTGGCATTATGTCATCAATAGCAGGAGTGCCTATAAAAACAGCAACTCTGCACAGTTGCACGTGCATGTTCCAACCATTGCAGCAAAAGCCAAGCACTCCTTTTAAGGATGGCGAGCCGCCTGACAAGAGCCACGTAAAGAGCTAGGGAACAATCCATTACAGTGCTCGGTACTGATTTCTACATTGGTGTTAGAAATGGGGCGTGAAGAAGATCTACCGTCCAACTTAGCAAAGCGCCGAGTGCCTCAGAGACCTAAAACAAACCAGCTTGGCTTTTCCAAGGAGTTGCTGGATAGTCTTGAGGCTCAGATCTGTAATATGGAGTGCCTTTTGCAGCAGCAGTCAACAGATGGAGACAGCTGAGAGACTGACACTTCTGCAGTTTCACCAGCGCTTCTACATCTGCTAAGGTCATTAGCCCAGGTGCACAGACGCTGGCAGAGCTTCAGGCTTATGGAGCTGGGGAAACGTGTGGCAGATCGAGTTGCCAAGTGAGCTGTGAGAAGCAGGGCTGATGGTAAAAATGCACAGGTAAAGGGCAAGGCAGATCGCAGAGGCATTGTGAAGCGACAGTGAAATGAGAGTCTCAAAAGTAAGTTCCAGATATGGAATGCGGTTTGTTGGGCCAGTTCAGTAAAGGAAAACAGTAAAGAGATTGGTACATCTGCATCTCCACACAAGGAGGTGCGCCTGCTTGCCAATGGCTGACTAGCACTGAACAACCCTGCTGCACCAAACAAAAGCACAGCATTAAATATCCTGGTTGTGCCACCTGTCACTGCAGCACACAATATCTCTGTTGTGCCATCTGCACTCCCAAACCCTGCTGATATGCCCTTAACACCGCCTGCACAACTAATGCGGGAGAGAAGAGCATCCTGCCATTTTGATGAGTTTATGCGCAGTTGCAGTTGGAAGTGGATGCTGGGGACAGCGACTTTGAAGAGAGGGCTATGCAATGACTTTGGGTAAGTCAACAAAAGGATGAGCTGGCATTGCATCATCAATCGCAGCAGCACTTATAAAAATGGCATCTCTGCACAGTTACGAGTACTTTTCCAACTAATGTGGCCAAAGATGAGCAGTCCTTTCAAGCATAGAGAACCACCTCAAAGAGCCATGTAAAGAGCAGAGAATCCATCCATTGTGGTACTTGGCGCCAATTCTACAGTATTAAAAAATCATAAGACTCTCAGGCAGGATCTTAAATGCTACTATTTAAAATAAGTTGCAGTTTTTTTTAATTGCTCAAGTGTTTTAAGCAGCATTGGTTGCAAGCAATTACGAGAAAACACTTAAAAGAAGGGGACATCACTGGGCATATCTTAATTTTTTTTTCTTTTTCCTGTGGCACAAAGAAAAAATGATTTTTGTTTTATTTTCTTTTACTTATTTAAATTAAGCATTTAAATGATGTTAGTGGTAGCTGAGTTACTTGTTAATTATTGGCCAAAGTTGTAAATTAAACCACTGCCTCGCGTCACGCTCCCGAAGAGGCTAACCTTGGTGGGAAGGTCCAAATTCAATGCTACCATTCTAAGGTTTTCGCTCCATCCTTGAAGGGGGAATGAGTTCGTCAATTTGAACTTAATTAAGCACACTTCTATTATGATATAACATATCATTATAGTAACCAGTTTATTGACTCGTTTAATTGCTTGCTTGTTTGTTTGTAAAGGCTTCTCATTTAAATAGAATTAAAATACTTTTAAAAGACCAAGGCCGCTTTAAAGAGAAACCACGCCTCTTATTGCGTTAAAGCCCCTGAATGGCTTATTTTCATGACGTACGCACATTGAATGGCTGATCATTGTGCGATCATTGATTGGCTGGTAGAGATTTCCCTGAACTAGGGGAAAGGTTGTGTTCTGAAAAAAATGAAAAAGTAGCTCGCTTTGAATTCGTTCAGTGTACTGTTTATTGCTCTGAACATAGCTGCAAATAATAGCCAATTGTCGAACAGTCTTAGGGGGGCAAAAAAAAAAAAAAATGTCGGCTTCTAAAAAGTTAGTGGAATTATTCTATGACGTGGTTTCACCATACTCTTGGATTGGATTTGAGGTAAAACGAAGCGTTTAAAATTGTTACACAGTTATAGGGGTGGTAGTGTCAGGTGTATGATACTGTTAGAATAACTCGGGAAGTCAAGCAAATCATACAATCAAATGTGTTTAGCAGCTTTTGTAATATGCATTTAGTTTTTTGTGTTATTTTGTTAATAACAAGTATTGCTTTGGGAGGGTCTTATTTCCTTTTATATAATTAAAACGCAGAATGAAGTACGAACACTATAGCAGGAATCATTTTATATTTAATTTCGCAATGCATGATTTTTTGGTAAATGCTTTTGCTCGTATTTTAAATGAAAAATGTATAAGATGTGTTTATTAACTGTCAATGCTATATTACGCTGTCTTTATATAGAAAACATTTAACAAAACATTCTGGAAAATTCAAATTATGCATGAACGCAGTCTACGATAAATGAACTTGACATATAGTCAGTTTTACGCACTTTTTCATTAAAATTTATAAAGAAAAACGTTCTTCAGGTCCTGACCTAACCACTCACTGTGTGATGTTTGCAGTCTTATTGAGGGACGTCTCTCAGAGTTCCAGTTTTTCTTCATCGAAACAATAAGAAAACAAGAACAGGTCGTTGGCTGTTCGACGTGGATCATCCATCCTTTTTAAAAGTGTTCAAAATATAATGGAGTAGAGCAGTAGTTCCCAAACTCGGACCTGGGGACTCCCTGTGGCTGCAGATGTTTGTTCCAATAAGATTCATAATCGGTAGTAACAATTTAATAATGGATCTCATTTAATTAGCTGGTGCTTTTTCTCATCTCATTTTCCATTCAGAAAAGCGCAGCAGTCTGATTTTCTTTTAAAAATGTTTTGTTGTAGCTTTACATGCTTAACTCTATTTTGTTGTTTTCCTATGTTTTTGCCTCTTTTCTGTGTAGTTTGCTCCCCTCATTATATATTAATAATGACAATTAAAAACAAGGAGAGCAGACGCGTGGGCAATCAACACTGAAAAATGAAAGCCTACAACTACTTTAGCATCAGACTCGCTACTTCGTAAATAATGGATTCAATAATCAGAACACCTGGAAAAGCAGAATGAGTCTTCATTAAGCATTAAGTCTTCTTAAGATGAATATATTACACTTCTGTATTTACATCTCTAGTTGCTTCTGAAAGCTTATATACTCAGTACTTGTAATACACAGGCCAATTTGCCATGTAGTCCAAGAAAAAAAACAAAAAACTTAGAAGCATGTTGTTCAGTTTAAATATAAATGGTTTTAATCTCTACTCTAGACAGCTTTTAATATGTCACAAGATCCTATATCATTCTCTTTGATCATCTACAGTGGTGTGAAAAACTATTGGCCCCCTTCCTGATTTCTTATTCTTTTGCATGTTTGTCACACAAAATGTTTCTGATCATCAAACACATGTAACCATTAGTCAAATATAACACAAGTAAACACAAAATGCAGTTTTTAAATGATGGTTTTTATTATTTAGGGAGAAACAAAAATCCAAACCTACATGGCCCAGTGTGAAAAAGTAATTGCCCCCTTGTTAAAAAATAACCTAACTGTGATGTATCACACCTGAGTTCAATTTCCGTAGCCACCCCCAGGCCTGATTACTGCCACACCTGTTTCAATCAAGAAATCACTTAAATAGGAGCTGCCTGACACAGAGAAGTAGACCAAAAGCTCCTCAAAAGCTAGACATCATGCCAAGATCCAAAGAAATTCAGGAACAAATGAGAACAGAAGTAACTGAGATCTATCAGTCTGGTAAAGGTTATAAAGCCATTTCTAAAGCTTTGGGACTCCAGCGAACCACAGTGAGAGCCATTATCCACAAATGGCAAAAACATGGAACAGTGGTGAACCTTCCCAGGAGTGGCCGGCTGACCAAAATTACCCCAAGAGCGCAGAGACGACTCATCCGAGAGGTCACAAAAGACCCCAGGACAATGTCTAAAGAACTGCAGGCCTCACTTGCCTCAATTAAGGTCAGTGTTCACGACTCCACCATAAAAAAGAGACTGGGCAAAAACGGCCTGCATGGCAGATTTCCAAGACGCAAACCACTGTTGAGCAAAAAGAACATTAGAGCTCGTCTCAATTTTGCTAAGAAACATCTCAATGATTGCCAAGACTTTTGGGAAAATACCTTGTGGACTGATGAGACAAAAGTTGAACTTTTTGGAAGGCAAATGTCCCGTTACATCTGGCGTAAAAGAAACACAGCATTTCAGAAAAAGAACATCATACCAACAGTAAAATATGGTGGTGGTAGTGTGATGGTCTGGGGTTGTTTTGCTGCTTCAGGACCTGGAAGGCTTGCTGTGATAGATGGAACCATGAATTCTACCGTCTACCAAAAAATCCTGAAGGAGAATGTCCGGCCATCTGTTCGTCAACTCAAGCTGAAGCGATCTTGGGTGCTGCAACAGGACAATGACCCAAAACACACCAGCAAATCCACCTCTGAATGGCTGAAGAAAAACAAAATGAAGACTTTGGAGTGGCCTAGTCAAAGTCCTGACCTGAATCCAATTGAGATGCTATGGCATGACCTTAAAAAGGCAGATCATGCTAGAAAACCCTCAAATAAAGCTGAATTACAACAATTCTGCAAAGATGAGTGGGCCAAAATTCCTCCAGAGCGCTGTAAAAGACTCATTGCAAGTTATCGCAAACGCTTGATTGCAGTTATTGCTGCTAAGGGTGGCCCAACCAGTTATTAGGTTCAGGGGGCAATTACTTTTTCACACAGGGCCATGTAGGTTTGGATTTTTTTTCCCCCCTAAATAATAAAAACCACCATTTAAAAACTGCATTTTGTGTTTACTTGTGTTATATTTGACTAATGGTTAAATGTGTTTGATGATCAGAAACATTTTGTGTGGCAAACATGCAAAAGAATAAGAAATCAGGAAGGGGGCAAATAGGTTTTTCACACCACTGTATCTTCCCAGTCTGTTTTATCCTGAGCAGCATTGTGGGGAAGCAGCAGCCTATCCCAACAAACATAGGGCACAAGACAGGAACAATCCCTGGACAGGGCACCAGTCTTCTTGATTATGTTATTTTCTGCTTGGAGACAGTGATGAGTTTATCTTTTCAATTCAAATTACAGTTGTGTGAAAAAGTAAGTACACACTCTGAAATGTTTTCCTTCATTAACATATGTGGACATATCAAGATTTAATCGTTATTTAAACAAAATTTTTAAACAAAGGTGATGGGAATGGGGGAAAAATGAATTTTTTACTTTGTGATTTATTAGTCAACAAAAAATGAACAGATATGCCTGTGAAGGAGTCACACCTGCCAGTCTCTGACCACGCAGTTTGCTTGTCCTTCATCAAATTTGAGTCCTTCTGCATCTGTTTCTGTTTCTGTTTCAGTTGATCCGTTCAATCAAAAGATCATGTCGTCTTTATTTAATCATGTGCTGGACTGCATACCTACAAAGTAGTGAAGTTTATATCTGAAAAGTGGTCTTCTTATTTAATATGTTACTCGTTTTAATACATGATGTACCTTTTTCTGGAACATAATTTTTTGGAAAATCAGTGTTTGAAAATTTTAAATGTACTCTCTCTTACTGACACACTAATGCAGAAGACAATAAATAAACATGTAAGAAATAATTTATATATAAAGAAATCTGCGGTGCCCATGACTTTTTCTCAGCAAGTATGTATGGTGGTAAAAACGAAATATTTAACTCTGTAGTCAAAACCTGAAAAAGCTAAGTGAACTGCAGGGACAAAAAAACTTTACTCAAAACTGCAACTACAGCTCATGGAAAGACAGTATATGCATGTTTTATTGTGGCTTACTGGATCATCAGAACTAGTCAGGCTCATGATGTAGCAGGGATTTTTTTTCTCTTACACTGTGCAAAAGAAGTAACCTTAATTGTATCTGACCAGAGCACAAAAAAAAAAGATAAGAGCTATGCCATTTTTAAATTATAGTTTTTGAAGACATTCAAAGCCTGGTTGTAGACATAAAAAGCCAGTTAATAATAAAAGTACAAAACAGTCTTTGTCATGCTCTGCAGATAAATAAACAATAGCCATGTGCAATAAAGCACAACTTATAACACATATTCCACGTGAGACTGAGCAGGTACATGTTCCAAAGAAAATGCCACTGAGATGTAAGTAGGTTCTTGACAATGCTGTTCAAGCTGATAATATCATTAAGCCCAGTACAACAAGTTCATGTACACTAATTATCTGCTTATCTGTACTTTTTGTCGCTGGATAATTAACTAACTTTAGATCAGGTTTTGTAAATCACTTCTGTTTCAAGGTTCAGAATTAATTTTTGATGCAAAACTGTTTTCTACTGTTCAGATACTTTCTCAAGATAAGTCTAAGACTATGTCCACACTACTACAATATTGCAACTATTCCATTCCTGTAGCAAGCATTTATTAATCTCCCCTACATGTGCTTTTGATGATCTTGCCACAATGTTTCATGTGAAATGCACATTTAAAATGTAACATGCAGCTGGATTAACTGTATTTCTAAAAGAGGTGCTGGGGTCATCAGATTGACTGTGCCAAACACAATATCCTGGTAATCTTAATTTTTTTTTGTTTGTTTTTAGATCTTGTGTCGATATCGTAATGTCTGGAATATAGATGTGAGGCTGCGACCAGGATTTTTGGGAGGAGTCATGCAAGGAGCAGGTTTGGAAAGCATGTTTGGGTCATAGATTCATGTGTAGAATCAGATTTTTAGATGAGCAGGTTGACGTGATTAAGAAATAGCTGGTTATGTGTGATTCTGTCACTTCAGTCTTGAGGGATAAATCGCATAGCATTCTCACACTCACTTAATCCTATTCAGGGCTGAAGGACACTGGAGTTTTGCAGTACTGAGGTCAAGCCTGAAAACAGTCCTGGATAGGACACCACTCAATTACACAGCCCACACATGCACACATCCATGCCCACTTAAACTGGGGCAAACAGACTTGCCAAGTAACTTAACATTCATGCTTTCTGGTAGGAAATCTAGAATACCCAGAGAAGCTCCCAGATCTGAGAAGAACATGCAGACTACTCATGGATAACCACTGGGCATGGGATTTGAACCCAGGATGTTTGATCCATGAGGCAGCCATGATACCAACTGCAATATTGTGCTTATTGATGTGCGTTCATTTTGAAAAATGTGTCATTAACATGTTTGGGGAAACTATTACAAACTTTGCTTTTTTTCCCTCAAATTTACTTGAGAGCTTATTTGTGTCTGTTAACACAGTATTTCTCAACCACTGGGTCATGTGGGTTGCTATTGTTTGGTGAACATGATTTCTCAGAATTCAGGGAAACACCTACGTGTTTCAACAGCCATTCCGAAACATGCCCGTGTGCCAAAAGCACTTTTTTTTTAAAGTAACTCGGTTATATTACTCACTAGTTGCAAAAAAAATAGCTAAACTCATTTATAAAGAGTTCTAGCAGCAGCAGAAAATTATGAGACTTTATAAAATTTCAAAACACAAAATTAAATGATTTCGAAACTCTTTTATAATATTACCAATTTAAAGCTTTAGGTGTTTTGCTTTCTGGTTGGGTTTGCTAAAGCTTAGCGATCCAATTTCTATCCCGCTCATTATTTATGTGGAATTTGTATGTTCTCTCCATGCTCACATGGATTTTCTTTCTAAACACTTTCATGTTCTGTTAATTCAAGACTCAATACTGCCTACTAATGCACACACTGATGCAGGGCCAGTTAAAAGGCATGCTTCACTTAAGCAATTATTCATACATCCTTTTTCCAAGTTGTAGAGGCTGCATTCTTCTTCTGCTCACCTCATACTACTCTGTGAGGAACTGGTTGAGTATGCAAGGGAGTTTTTTCACAATATTAATATAGTGATAGCCCATCCGGTGACATTTTTCTTATTGTAAAACCACAGTAAGTAACTAGGTGTCAAAATAAATCTTAATAATAACAATAACCAAGTGTGTAATGTGAAAAGCCATTAACCCTCTAATTTCATATATACTGTACTTGCACACATCTTGCAGATATTAGGAAAGCTACACAGACACAGGAATGATGGGCAAACCAAGCACATTTGGATTTGA
Organism: Polypterus bichir lapradei; assembly: GCA_026402145.1. Classification (NCBI taxonomy): domain Eukaryota; kingdom Metazoa; phylum Chordata; class Cladistia; order Polypteriformes; family Polypteridae; genus Polypterus; species Polypterus bichir. Next base: position 26,857,476 of record JANRMT010062804.1, read on the forward strand.
GACCATGACATTGGATCCATTAAAATGCAGCAATAACTAGTATGCTTTTAGATTTTCACAATGTTTCAGTAATGTTTGCTCTCATATTAATTTGCCTAATAATTCAAAGCATTTTTCACCATGTTTTAATATATCAAAACCAGTAAATACTGTGATTACCTCCCATACAGATTAATGAACAGTAAACTGAAAAAAATAATTTAGAACCAACAATTTTAAGTCAGTCTGAGCCAGTTTAGTAACTGGAGAATATCTAGGGAAAATAAAATATGAAAACTCCACGAAGAAAGTAATTTACCTGAGAATTAAACCCTTGCAATAATGTGTAATTTTAAAATAATGGACATTTTCAGCAGAAGATGAAAAAAGAAGCACACACAAATTACAGTATATTGCTTTGTATGTGCTGGCTGAGCCCAGCCACACAAAATACCACTGGTTTATCAAGGTGGGCCAGGCATCTTCTGTGATTCATACCTTTCACATGTGGAATCACCTAAAAGCTCTGATCTTGCCACAGTGAAAGTCATTGGGATGTTGAAGGAGAAAAACCACTTCAGGAGCAGCAGAAAAGTGCATGTGCAGCAACCACTTCAGCATGGGATGACAAACGGCCAATTTAAACATACTTATGAGAGAGTGTTTAGCTTAACTACAATGTGTGAAAGCCCTAAGGATGATTCTTTATAGTGTTTCTCAGACAAGAAAAAATATACTAAAAAGTTCATCTGAACACCTCTTTCAAGTGAAACACAGTTGTATGCCCTTTGATTGATTATTGATCCCAACTTTTTTTTTTTTTTTTGAATTGTACTGAAGGCTTCCATGTGAACATGGTGAGGTCTGCTGTAGGAGTGACGGATGCATTCAAGGTGGAGGTGGGATTACATCAGGGATCGGCTCTGAGCCCTTTCTTATTTGCTATGGTGATGGACAGGTTGACAGATGAGATTAGATAGGAGTCCTCGTAGACTATGATGTTTGCTGATGACATTGTGATCTGTAGCGAGAGTAGGGAGCAGGTTGAGGAGACCCTGGAGGGATGGAGATATGCTCTAGAGAGGAGAGGAATTAACGTCCGTAGGATCAAGACGGAATACATGTGTGTAAATGAGAGGGAGGTCAGTAGAATGGTGAGGATGCAAGGGGGAGAGTTGGTGAAGGTGGATGAGTTTAAATGCTTGGGATCAACAGTACAGAATAATGGGGATTGTGGAAGAGAGGTGAAAAAGAGAGTGCAGGCAGGGTGGAATGGATGGGGAAGAGTGTGGGGAGTGATTTGTGACAGATTGATATCAGCAAGAGTGAAAGAGAAGGTCTACAGGATGGTAGTGAGACCAGCTATGTTATATGGGTTGGAGACAGTGGCACTGACCAGAAAGCAGGAGACAGAGCTGGAGGTGGCAGAGTTAAAGATGCTAAGATTTGCATTGGGTGTGACAAGGATGGATAGGATTAGAAATGAGTACATTAGAGGGTCAGCTCAAGTTGGACAGTTGGGAGACAAAGTCAGAGAGGCGAGATTGTGTTGGTTTGGACATGTGCAGAGGAGAGATGCTGAGTATATTGGGAGAAGGATGCTAAGGATAGATCTGCTAGGCAAGAGAAAAAGAGGAAGGCCTAAGGGAAGGTTTATAGATGTGGTGAAGAGAGGACATGCAGGTGATGGGTGTAACAGAACAAGATGCAGAGGACAGAAATGTATGGAAGAAGGATTGGCTGTGGTGACCCTTAATGGGAGCAGTCGAAAGAAGACGACTGAAGGCTTCTAGCATCACTGAAACTGATAAAGCTTGTTAGGTAATCAAATACACAATATGCTTAATTTACAATACAGCTTAAATTCTTTTTTCCTTTTTTTTTTTACTCATACTATTTGGACATGTGTGAACAGCAAAATAACACATGAAATCAAACTTTTTATATTGAATAGGGACCACTTTACATTGTTTTACTTTAATGTTTGTTTAACCACTGACATATCTTTGCTTTGAAAATCAGGATGAATGACAGTGTACAGCCACAGTGTGCCAATGGGAAAAAAAGACAAGTTGCAGATTTATTAAATGTTTGGTGCGACTCTTGCCAGCAAATATAGCCTAGTTGCCATGCATTTTCAACTCTAGATTTCTCCATTGTGTCTTCAGGTTTGTACATCCAGGCACATCAGTGCTAATTGTACTAAGAATGCCAGCACAAATCATTTTTCTTTTTTCTTCTCTGCTATCATGAGCTGGGAAATTTTTACATGTCTTCCACTGAAAACAATATAAACCCGCACAGCAGTCATCTGTCTGACAAATTTGTTTTTATTAATTTTGTGCATGAGGGCCATATTCAGAAAAGAGATCTGAATATACTCATATTTGATCTAGTTCACTTGCAAAATGTATTTTAATGAATTGAGTCACTTTTAGCTTCAGTGTGCATGTATCTATATAGCCGTATCACCCTATAGAAAAAGTGATGTTTCCCTGGGTTACTTGTGCATATTGAATCAGTGCAGTATACATTTGACGTATGTGGTTACTTTTATTTTCACTAATAATAATGTTCAGTTGTTTTTGTGTGTATTCATGTAGACATTTGAAGTTTGCTACAGCTGTCTAATTGTCAGGATTACTTCACACTTCAATTCAATTCTTTATTGTCTTGTGTCCAAGTACCATGTACAATGAAATGCTTGCTTGCATGTGCTCCTGCAGACAGTGAACATAGAGAAAAATAAATAAATGAATATAAATAAGTAAATAAATAAAACCAGAATCCTAGGAATAAATGGAGACAGTAGCAGAAGTATAGTATATGTGCAGGTAGCAGTAGAGGTGACACAAGGTTACTGATTGTTCATGAGTCTGATTGCATTTGGGTAGAAACTGTTCCTGAACCTGGAGGTACGTGTCCAAATAGACTTTAGTCACTTCCCAGATGGGAGGAGGGTGAAAAGCGACAGTGCAGGGTGGCTGGGATCCCGCCTGATACGGTTCACTTTCCTGAGATCGAGTGTAGTGTGGATGTCATGGAGCGCAGGGAGCTTTGTGCCCGTGATCTGCTGTGCTGAATTCACCACACGCTGCAGAGCTCTGCAGTCCTGAACTGAGAGTTGCTGTACCAGGATGTGATGCATCCTGTCAGGATGGATTCCACAGTACACCTGTAGAATCTGCACAGGGTTGTGGGGGACATCCAGGCCTTACTCAGTCTCCTGAGGAAGAAGAGGCATTGTTGGGCTTTCTTGACTACTGACGCAGTGTGACTTGACCTTTTAAGGTCATCCGTGAGGGTGACTCACTCAACCTAAAGCTGCTTACCTGCTCCACAGCCTCACCTCCAATGTAGATGGGGCTGTGCTCTGTTGCCTGTTTGTGGAAATCCATGATCATCTCCTTAGTTTTGCTAATGTTAAGGGTGAGGTTTTTGCCCTGACACCATTCTGCCAGGAGTCTGACCTCCTCCCTGTAGGCTGTCTCGTCGTCCTCGCTGATCAGACGTATTACAGTGGTATCATCAGCAAACTTGAGGATGGTGTTAGAGCTGTACTTAGCTACGCAGTCATGTGTGTAGAGAAAGTAAAGCAGGGGGCTCAGCATGCTGCCCTGAGGGGTGCCAGTGTTGATGGTGATGATGGAGGAGGTTTTTCCACCAATACGTACTTGCTGAGGTCTGCTGGTGAGGAAGTCCAGTACCCAGTTGCACAGTGAAGAGCTAAGACCCAGATCCAGGAGTTTAGCGATGAGATGGGACGAATGATGGTGTTAAATGCAGAGCTGTAGTCCACAAACAGCAGCCAGGCATAACAGTTCTTCTTCTCCAGATGAGACAGGGTGGTGTGAAGTGTTTTGCATCCTCAGTGGACCTGTTGCAACGCTAGGCAAACTGGACGGGGTCCAGACTGTAAGGGATGATGTCCTTGATGTGTTTTAGCTCCAGCCTCTCAAAGCACGTCATGGCTATGGGAGTAAGTGCTACTGGGCGGTAATTATTACAGTCTACTTTATTTTTGTTTGGAACAGGGATGATGTCTGTGTACTTGAAGCAGGTGGGGACAGATGAAACTCTTAGAGATGTGTTAAAAATATCTTTAAAGACAGCAGCTTGCTGGTCACAACATGTTTTTAAAATGCGACTTGAAACTCCGTCTGGGCTGGGTGCTTTGCAGATGCTGACTTGGGAAAAAGTCTTCCTCACGTCATCCTCAGAGAGCCTCACACTGCAGTCTTGCGGCGCTGTGGGGAATCACACAGACCTGTCCGTGTTAGCAAGCTCGAAGTGAGTGAAAAACACGTTCAACTTGTCCGGGAGTGAAGCAGTGGTAGCTGTGGCCGTGTGTGGGGTTTGTAGTCCTTGACCAGCTGGATACCCTGCCACATCCGACATGCGTCTGCTGTGCTGTTAAACTGAGAGTCCAGTTTGTGTGCATACTGGCACTTTGTGTATTTAATTTATTCACACTTCTGTTATTCAAAAAATGCACTCAGCACTGCTCCATGTTATGATCTCAGCATAATCCTCTGTTAGCAGAGTACTGAATGTACTCAATTCTGTGTTCGCTCTCTGCCACCTTCTACTGGCATTACAGTTTGAAGTTAGTAAGCCTTACAGACCAGGCATGCACCACAGTTCTTCCTCTAATGCCATGAGCCTTTTTCATGAGAAGCCTTATAATTATGTGCACTCATACGTAGCCAGTCAACCTAAAGTGTATATCTTTGGGGAGGGATAAGGAGATTAAGGATGCATCATACACATGTTCAAGACTTAAAGTCTTGTTGTGTAACATTTTGGTGTCTTAGCACTCTGATTTTGTCTTAGGTTGCTGTTATGGGCTGCTTTGTGTGTGTGTGTGTGCTGACAACCAGTGAGTGCTTAGTTAGAAACATAATGCACACAATAAGGTGTCATGGAAAGAAGGAAAGGCCTGTTTAAGACTGTGCAAATAGAAGAGAGAAATTTGTCTTGTGTCTGATATCTTGTGTTTGTTGTACCATAACAAAAGGAAAAAGACAGCCTGAAATTTGTCAGTACTTGCCATACCTGGAAATCGATCATAGAGTCACTGGTGCTGTCAGGCAGCACGCTAATTGGCTGTCAACATGCGGTAAGTTTGTTTCAAAATTTGAAAATGTGCCAAGAAGTCTTGAGACAGTTGACTAATCTGCTCTCCTCATGTGATTACTGTTCATGTAATCCAATGTACTCAAGGCAACAAGATCCAGCAAATACATTTGTTAAATGTTACATGTTCTCTGAAAAGTCACGTAGTGTGATTCTAGCATAAGTTACCTGAAGGAAGACCACTGGGATACTCAGACAATGTTTAGTGTCCACACCGATTATCACCTGACTTAGATTTGTTCCTAAGCGTATGAAATTGTTAGATGTCTAGATTATCCATTTTACAACTACTGCATGTACAGTGTATCCGGAAAGTATTCATAGCGCATCACTTTTTCCACATTTTGTTATGTTACAGCCTTATTCCAAAATGGATTAAATTCATTTTTTTCCTCAGAATTCTACACACAACACCCCATAATGACAACATGAAAAAAGTTTACTTGAGGTTTTTGCAAATTTATTAAAAATAAAAAAACTGAGAAAGTACATGTACATAAGTATTCACAGCCTTTGCTCAATACTTTGTCAATGCACCTTTGGCAGCAATTACAGCCTCAAGTCTTTTTGAATATGATGCCACAAGTTTGGCACACCTATCTTTAGCCAGTTTCGCCCATTCCTCTTTGCAGCACCTCTCAAGCTCCATCAGGTTGGATGGGAAGCGTTGGGGCACAGCCATTTTAAGATCTGTCCAGAGATGTTCAATCGGATTCAAATCTGGGCTCTGGCTGGGCCCCTTAAGGACATTCACAGAGTTGTCCTGAAGCCACTTGTTTGATATCTTGGCTGTGTGCTTAGGGTTGTTGTCCTGCTGAAAGATGAACTGTCGCCCCAGTCTGAAGTCAAGAGCGCTCTGGAGCAGGTTTTCATCCAGGATGTCTCTATACATTGCTGCAGTCATCTTTCCCTTTATCCTGACTAGTCTCCCAGTTCCTGCCGCTGAAAAACATCCCCACAGCATGATACTGCCACCACCATGCTTCACTGTAGGGATGGTATTGGCCTGGTGATGAACGATGACTGGTTTCCTCCAAACATGACGCCTGGCATTCACACCAAACAGTTCAATCTTTGTCTCATCAGACCAGAGAATTTTGTTTCTCATGGTCTGAGAGTCCTTCAGGTGCCTTTTGGCAAACTCCAGGCGGGCTGCCATGTGCCTTTTACTAAGGAGTGGCTTCCGTCTGGCCACTCTACCATACAGGCCTGATTGGTGGATTGCTGCAGAGATGGTTTTCCTACTGGAAGGTTTTCCTCTCTCCACAGAGGACCTCTGGAGCTCCGACAGAGTGACCATCGGGTTCTTGGTCACCTCCCTGACTAAGGCCCTTCTCCCCCGATCGCTCAGTTTAGATGCCTGCCCAGCTCTAGGAAGAGTCCTGGTGGTTTCGAACTTCTTCCACTTACGGATGATGGAGGCCACTGTGCTCATTGGGACCTTCAAAGCAGCAGAAATTTTTCTGTAACCTTCCCCAGATTTGTGCCTCGAGACAATCTTGTCTTGGAGGCCTACAGACAATTCCTTTGACTTCATGCTTTGTTTGTGCTCTGACATGAACTGTCAACTGTGGGACCTTATATAGACAGGTGTGTGCCTTTCCAAATCATATCCAATCAGCTGAATTTACTACAGGTGGACTCCAATTAAGCTGCAGAAACATCTCAAGGATGATCAGGGGAAACGGGATGCACCTGAGCTCAATTTTGAGCTTCATGGCAAAGGCTGTGAATACTTATGTACATGTGATTTCTCAGTTTTTTATTTTTAATAAATTTGCAAAAACCTCAAGTAAACTTTTTTTCACGTTGTCATTATGGGGTGTTGTGTGTAGAATTCTGAGGAAAAAAATGAATTTAATCCATTTTGGAATAAGGCTGTAACATAACAAAATGTGGAAAAAGTGATATGCTGTGAATACTTACCAGATGCACTGTATGTCTTTTAGTTAGAGAATTCTTTTAGTTATTGAATTTTTGTACCAAAGGCAAATTAAATATGGAGATTGGAACCACTTATTTTTTATGAAGAAGAATGCCCGATGGACATCGCATGGACATCGGGGACAGTGCCTCTGGATTGGCAGACCGGGGTGGTGGTCCCCCTCTTTTAAAAGGGGGACCAGAGGGTGTGTTCCAACTACAGAGGGATCACACTCCTCAGCCTCCCTGGAAAAGTCTATGCGGGGGTTCTGGAGAGGAGGGTCCGTCGGATAGTCGAACCTCGGATTCAGGAGGAAGAGTGTGGTTTTCGTCCTGGTCGCGGAACAGTGGACCAGCTCTACACCCTTAGCAGAATCCTAGAGGGTGCATGGGAGTTTGCCCAACCAGTCTACATGTGTTTTGTGGACTTGGAAAAGGCATTCGACCGTGTCCCTCGGGGAACCCTGTGGGGGGTGCTCCGGGAGTATGGGGTACCGGACCCCCTGATAAGAGCTGTTCGGTCCCTGTACAACTGGTGTCAGAGCTTGGTCCACATTGCCGGCAGTAAGTTGAGCCCGTTTCCAGTGAGATTTGGACTCCGCCAGGGCTGCCCTTTGTCACCGATTCTGTTCATAACTTTTATGGACAGAATTTCTAGGCGCAGCCAGGGTGTTGAAGGGGTCCGGATTGGTGAACTCAGGATTGGGTCACTGCTTTTTGCAGATGATGTTGTCCTGTTTGCTTCATCAGGCTGTGATCTTCAGCTCTCTCTGGATCGGTTCGCAGCTGAGTGTAAAGCGGCTGGGATGAGAATCAGCACCTCCAAATCCGAGACCATGGTCCTCAACCGGAAAAGGGTGGAGTGCCCTCTCAGGGTTGGGGGAGAGATCCTGCCCCAAGTGGAGGAGTTCAAGTATCTCGGGGTCTTGTTCATGAGTGAGGGAAGAATGGAGCGTGAGGTCGACAGGCAGATCGGTGCGGCATCCGCAGTGATGTGGGCTCTGCATCGGTCTGTCGTGGTGAAAAAAGAGCTGAGACGTAAGGTGAAGGTCTAAATTTACCAGTCGATCTACGTTCCTACCCTCACCTATGGTCATGAGCTATGGGTAGTGACCGAAAGAACGAGATCGCGAATACAAGCGGCTGAAATGAGTTTCCTCCACAGGGTGTTTGGGCTTTCCCTTAAAGATAGGGTGAGAAGCTCAGTCATCCGGGAGGGGCTCAGAGTAGAGCCGCTGCTCCTCCGCATCGAGAGGAGTCAGATGAGGTGGCTCGGGCATCTGATCAGGATGCCTCCTGGACGCCTCCCTGGTGAGGTGTTCCGGGCACGTCCAACCGGGAGGAGGCCCTGGGGAAGACCCAGGACACGCTGGAGGGACTATGTCTCCCGGCTGGCCTGGGAATGCCTTGGGATTCTCCCGGAAGAGCTGGAAGTAGTGGCCGAGGAGAGGGAAGTCTGGGCCTCTCTGCTTAAGCTGCTGCCCCCGTGACCTGACCCCGGATAAGCGGAAGATGAGAAACATGCCATTGCTCTCTTATACACCAAAAAACATGTTCAGTCTAAGTATATTTTGAACTTTATTTTGAAAAGACATAAGAGAAATTTTAACCCCTTAACTCATGGATATCTTAAGATGTTAAAAAATCGCCGCTGGCTAATTTCATTTCACCAGAAATACCATTTGAAATAAGATTCTTATAAAAATGATTAATGTTATTAAGCTTCACAAAAGTTGCATCATATTAGACAGTGATTATAAACAGGTGTCAATGATTTTGTACAAGTTGATCAGAATAAAATAATACCTCATCATCTGTAAAAATTGTTTTGTGAGTATATAATGCATCGTAAGACTCCCATTAGCCTAAATATATCATAGATACTAGTATAGTGATTTGTCAAGTCTTGGTTATGAACAACCCATTCGGGTGAAGTTGAAGCCTTTATCCTTAAATGGGTATTTGATGTATAGCTAATTTGAATATAGTACATTAAGGGAATGCTATAGTCTTTAAAATAATTATAATAATAGTAATACTTTACATTTTTATAGCACTTTTTTCACTACTCAAAGCACTTTATATAGTGAGTGTGGAGCCATTTCAACCACCACTAATGTGCAGCATCCACCTGGATGATGCTACAGCAGCCATTTTGCATCAGTGCACTCACAACATATTAGCTGTTAGGTGGTGAAGGGTTGAGAGATAGTTAGCCAGTTAGAGATAGGTGATGATTAAGTGGCTAGAATGACTAGACTGTGGTAGGCAATTTAGCCTGGACCTCGGGGAAAAGACTCTACTTTTCACAAAGAATTCCCAGGAATCTTTTTTGACTACAGAGAGTCAGGACCTTGGTTTTACATCTCACCTGAAGGACTGGGTCAATTTTACCGCATAGGAAATTGGCATCCATATGCAGACCACAGGGTGAGCGACCCTGCTGGCCTCACCAACACCTCTTTGAGCAGTAGCCCAAATTTTTCTTGGTTGGTCTTTCATCCCTGTACTGGCCGAGCTGAAACATGCTTAGCTTCAGGTATGTGGTATGTATGGACTCTTACCTGATTTTGGTTTAGCATATATTTTTAAAGAAGTTAGGTTATACTCTAATTCAGGCCAGGGGATTTAGAAAAGGAACATCCATCCATCCATCCATTTTCCAACCCGCTGAATCTGAACACAGGGTCACGGGGGTCTGCTGGAGCCAATCCCAGCCAACACAGGGCACAAGGCAGGAACCAATCCTGGGCAGGGTGCCAACCCACCGCAGGACACACACAAACACATCCACACACCAAGCACACACTAGGGCCAATTTAGAATCGCCAATCCACCTAACCTGCATGTCTTTGGACTGTGGGAGGAAACCGTAGTGCCCGGAGGAAACCCACGCAGACACGGGGAGAACATGCAAACTCCATGCAGGGAGGACCCGGGAAGCGAACCCGGGTCTCCTAACTGCGAGGCAGCAGCGCTACCACTGTGCCACCGTGCCGCCCAGAAAAGGAACATTTATAACAACATAATATACATATTAATCAACAAAAATAAGAGTTCAGGACACAACTAAAAAACACACCAATTAAATATACTAAAGTTACTTAAATATACTAAAATTGTTATCTTTGATATTTATCACTGGATACAAGTTTGACTCGCCCACGTTTTGCTTTGTTTTTTTGTCTTTTTTTAGTTATGTAATGTAAACTGCTCATCAAAGTCAAAAAACAAAGTGTATCTATATATACACACACACTAGCGACTGGGAGCCCGATCGAATGGGGCTACAAATTCAATGTTTGTGAAATCCATACTTTCTCTGCAAAGAATTATTTGTTTTGTTAAGTCCTTGAAATGATTTTGTTATCATGGCACTGATTTGTGGTTAAAATAGACCTTTTTGGCCACCACAAGGCATGGGCTGCTCGATTTCTTTCAACCCGTGCTGCAATTGCGGCTGCTCGAGCTTCTTCAGTCGCTTGTGCACGGCTGGCACGATGTCTGTCTGCGTTAGTAGCATTCTGTAGCACATGTTCTTCATCTGTCCTTTGTGTCTGATTTGCATGATTTCTTTCAGCGTTAGTAGCATTTGTAGCCACACGCTGCTCATCTGTTTGTTGTGCTTGTTGTGTATGGGTGGTCGTATTAACAAGTCTACGTTCTGTGTCAGTTATGTGACTTCATTTCCTACGCATCCTTCCCGCGGCCGCTGCTCTTGTGGCTGCTTGAGGTATTGCTGCGAACACCATACATGCGGATAGTATCAAATTATATGTAAGGATATACAGTCATATGAAAAAGTTTGGGAACCCCTCTCAGCCTGCATAATAATTTACTTTCAACAAAAAAAGATAACAGTGGTATGTCTTTCATTTCCTAGGAACATCTGAGTACTGGGGTGTTTTCCGAACAAAGATATTTAGTGAAGTAGTATTTAGTTGTATGAAATTAAATCAAATGTGAAAAACTGGCTGTGCAAATATTTGGGTACCTTTGTAATTTTGCTGATTTGAATGCATGTAACTGCTCAGTACTGATTACTTGCAACACCAAATTGGTTGGATTAGCTCATTAAGCCTTGAACTTCATAGACCGGTGTGTCCAATCATGAGAAAAGGTATTTCAGGTGGTCAATTGCAAGTTGTGCTTCCCTTTGACTCTCCTCTGAAGAGTGACAACATGGGATCCTCAAAGCAACTCTCAAAAGATCTGAAAACAAAGATTGTTCAGTATCATGGTTTCGTCAGTTTCAACTGTAAGGAATGTAATCAGGAAATGAAAGGCCACAGGCACAGTTGCTGTTAAACCCAGATCTGGCAGGCCAAGAAAAATACAGGAGCGGCATATGCACAGGATTGTGAGAATGGTTACAAACAATTCACAGATCACCTCCAAAGACCTGCAAGAACATTTTGCTGCAGATGGTGTATCTGTACATCGTTCTACAATTCAGTGCAATTTGCACAAAGAACACCTGTATGGCAGGGTGATGAGAAAGAAGCCCTTTCTGCACTCACGCCACAAACAGAGTCGCTTGTTGTATGCAAATCCTCATTTAGACAAGCCAGATTCATTTTAGAACAAACTGCTTTGGACTGATGAGACAAAAATTGAGTTATTCGGTCATAACAAAAAGCGCTTTGCATGGCAGAAGAAGAACACCGCATTCCAAGAAAAACACCTGCTACCTACTGTCAAATTTGGTGGAAGTTCCATCAGGCTGTGTGTCTAGTTCAGGGACTAGGGCCCTTGTTAAAGTTGAGTGTCAGATAAATTCAATCCAGTATCAACAAATTCTTCAGGATAATGTTCAAGCATCTGTCACAAAGTTGAAGTTACACAGGGGTTGGATATTCCAACAAGACAATGACCTAAAACACAGTTCGAAATCTACAAAGGCATTCATGCAGAGGGAGAAGTACAATGTTTTGGAATGGCCGTCACAGTCCCCTGACTTGAATATCATCGAACATCTATGGGATGATTTGAAGCAGACTGTCCATGCTCGGCAGCCATCAAATTTAACTGGAGAGATTTTGTATGGAAGAATGGTCAAAAATACCGCCATCTAGAATCCAGACACTCATCAAAGGCTACAGGAGGCGTTTAGAGGCTGTTATATTTGCAAAAGGAGGCTCAACTAAGTATTGATGTAATATCTCTATTGGAGTGCCCAAATGTATGCACCTGCCTAATTTTGTTATGATGCATATTGCATATTTTCTGTTAATTCAATAAACTTAATGTCACTGCTGAAATACTACTGTTTCCATAAGGCATGTCATCTATACTAATAAACGGCAAAGCCCTCACTCACTCACTCACTCACTCACTCACTGACTGACTCATCACTAATTCTCCAACTTCCCGTGTAGGTAGAAGGCTGAAATTTGGCAGGCTTATTCCTTACAGCTTCCTTACAAAAGTTGGGCAGGTTTCATTTCGAAATTCTACGCGTAATGGTCATAACTGGAAGCTGTTTTTCTCCATTTACTGTAATGGAGATGAGCTTGAAACCCGTGGGGGCGGAGTTTCGTGTGACATCATCATGCCTCCCACGTAATCACGCAGTACGTAGAAAACCAGGAAGAGGCCCAAAAAGCGCTGAAGAAAACATGCATTATGTAATTGAGAAGGCAGCGAAACAATAAGAAGCGAGCGAGTGACATATACAACCATATTCATGAGTTCTGCTACTTCGGAAACAAAGCACGATGTAAACCTAAACTTTAAATTAAGTTCATAGACAGGCTGCCGCTGGCGTTTGTAATTTAGTGCCTGCCCATATAAGACCGTCCGTCAGCGGCAATCCAATAGCAAACTTTCACGGGTGAAGGACTGTGCTTATGCAGAAGAAGATGAGATGGTCAGGGTGGTGTTTGGCACAAACTCAGCGAAACTGCGAGAGAAAGTTTTAAGTGCCGGGACTTAGGAAACATTAAATACAGCCATGGACATAGCACGAGATGGCAGCAGCACAGCTGGGAAACTTCGATGCATGTACACCGAGCGGCTCACGTGAACTGACGCAGTGCACAGACAAAAAGCAACAGTTCCGAAGAGCGCTGAACAAAAACCGAATTACACAATTGAAAAGGCAGCAAAAAAATATGAAGCGTGTGATACATACAAGCATATTCATAAATGCAGCTACTGCGGAAACAAAGCACACGGTGGAAAAAGTCAATGTCCCGCTAAAGGAAGACAGTGTAAAAAAAAAAACCCGTGCATGCAGTGTGTCAGGTCTCAGATAAAGAAGAAGACGAGCTGTTTATTGATGCAGTACGAAACGAATCAATGAATGAAACCTGTCTTCTTTACAACGATTGACAAACACGGAATGTAACTTGAACACAACACATCCTACAAATACGAACCTGATTGAAAGAAATAATGATAATCAAATCCTTGATGACAGCAACACTCAGTAAAACTCACAAAACAATTACTGTATATTGACAGTCATATTACGTTATTTTTAAAATGTTCCCTTTTCTTTTTCATAGCTTCTTTAACACACTACGTCTCCGCTGCGATACGCGGGTATATATATATGTATATATATACCCCGATCTACATACTCGAATAATGGATACTTTATTCGCCATCAATGATTGTTTTGGTAAAGCCATACCCAGTGTATTCATTAGATGAACGGTAAAAAAGTAAGAGCGAGGGGAGGATGACTTATTGAGACACGCAGGCAAAACCACAATAGCACGCGGGCTCGATGTATGAAAAAATATATCTTTTCAAGTTCTATTTAGTCCATATGTGTCAAACTCAAGGCCCGCAGGCCACATCCGGCCCGGCGTGTAATTATATCCGGCCCGCGAGATCATTTTATATACTGTATTATGATTATTAATGGCCCGGGTATATGAAGCGCTGGTAACACAATAAACTACAGATCCCATAATGCAGCGCTTCAGCTGCCTTGCCGAACACTTACCGCGTTAATCAAGTCTAGCTTATGATGGTGCAAGTTATTGCGAAGCTAGCCCACACGATGCCGAAGAGAAAAGTTGATTCTGAAAATAGAGCCTTTAAAAACCGATGGGAGGCTGAGTATATGTTTACTGACATTGCCGGTAAACCCGTGTGTCTCATTTGTGGAGCTAATGTGGCTGTAATTACAGAATTTAATCTTTACAACGACTGACAAACACAGAATGTAACTTGAACACAACACATCGTACAAATACGACCCTGATTGAAACAAATAATGATAATCGAATCCTTGATCACAGCAACACTCAATAACACTCACAAAAAATTACTGTATATTGACAATCATGTTACGTTATTTCTAAAATGTTCCCTTTTCTTTTTCATAGCTTCCTTAACACACTACGTCTCCGCTGCGAATATATATATATATACCTCGATCTACATACTCTCAAATACTGTAGATACGCCACACACCGTGGCGCAATTGTAGAGGCTTTGCCTCTATCGCCTACGTCCGAGGTTCGATTCCCGAGAGGGGATGTACTGAGTATGTACGCGCGCTTCTCGGTTCATTTTAACCTCGCATCTCCTTGGTTTGAGACGTATGACAAAATATGCGGTTAACGCAGAATCATGTTACGTTATTTTTAAAATATTTCCTATTCTTAACACAAGCACAGCTGAGAAGCTTCGATGCATGTACTCCATAACAAAAAATAACGCATTTAATCACACTTTCAATTCCAAGCAAAGGGGAACTTTTGTCAATGCATGATTTCCTGGTACATCGATTACACTGATGCACACATCACAGCTACATAAATGTTACAGTCGGATGAAGCGCGTTCCTACGACTGATCGGAGGAAAATTTAATTTAAAAAAACTACCCGAGCGAAGCCTTGATAAAAGCATGGTTTTGTGCACAGTGAAAAGCAAGCAAAATTAGATGCATTACAGAAAGCGGACTTTGTGGCTCTTACTGGGGATCATTGGACTTCCGTGACCGTTAGTAATTCTAATTACATCTAATTACAAAATGTTCAATGATCACACTGTTTTAGCCTAATGTACAAAATAATTTTGGCTAAGGTTACTCAGAGTTTAAAGATTAAGTTGGTCAAATTACCTTTTATGTTTCTGACTCATTTTTTTAAGAAGAAAAACTGCACTTTATGTTGAAATTTTGGTTATTATTATTTAAAGACAATACCATTCTGAAAATGTACTTAAAGTACTTAAACTACCACTTTATTTTTAAGTCTGCCCAATTTTAACCAGGGATGATATTTTTGTTTCTGTTTTGAATTCAAATGCAGTTTAAAAGCATTTTTTTTTTCAGAAATTAAAAGAGCTTGAGTTTACAATATTCATGTCCATGTCTATTATTTGATTCTGTCGCCCACTAAAACCCTTTTAAATTAAAAAAACACATTTGCGATTTGGGGCAAATTTACGTGTGCGATTACATACGATTAATCAAGATTAATTATTACACAGCCTCTAATTAATTGGATTAATTTTTTTAATCGAGTCCCACCCCTAATATATATATGTAGATATGTATATATATATGTGTATATACAGTATATAAGTAGATATGTATATGTGTATATATGTATATATACGTGTTTGTGTGTATATATATGTGTATATATGTATATATATATATATGTGTGTGTGTGTGTGTGTGTGTGTATACAGTATATATATATGTGTATATATGTATATATATTTATATGTGTATATATATATATATATAATATATAGATAGATAGAGATATGACAACAACACTCATATCAATGACAAAACAATTACATTAACAATCATGTTACGTTATTTTTAAAATATTTCCTTTTCTTTTTCATAACTTCTTTAACACACTACTTCTCCGCTGTGAAGCGCGGGTATTCTGCTAGTATATTATAAGGAAGTTGCTACTTTGAAAGCTCAGCCAATGATAAACAAAAATCCAAAGAATTAAGAGGGGTTCCCAAACTTTTTCATATAACTGTATATATAACCAACAAAGTTCACTTTAGACCAGCTGGTTATGACTCTCTTGCCTTTTTCTATGTTTTGAAAATGACGTTTTTCCTCTTGCTACTGTTTCATGTAATCATCTTAGGAATAAAAAAGATGCAATCCTTTATAAAAGTAAAGCATTTTAACATACATCGAGACTTTGTCTGTTGTGTACTGGCCTTGTGTACCTTAGTTATCCTACCTTTGTACTGTTAATAATCCTCACTAATACCCTCTATTCCTTAGTTACTGTTAATTTTAATTTGGGAAAGGTTTGCAAAATTGCTTCTTTGAAAGGAGAAAAGCAAGAACCCCTTTGGTATAAATAAGGATTATATAGTTGCTGTTCAGACTTTTACCCCATTTACATTTTGAGTGATATATTTCAGTGGGGACACCTGGAATTCATATTGTTTTGTCCGAATTGGCTCAGAACCCACCTAGACACAAAGAAAATGCCAAAATTCTATATAATTATGCATGCAACTAGACTAAGACAAACCTCTGTATCCTAAACTCTTTGTCATTACAACAGCAGCTGTCCTGTAGAAGAGAATTAAACAGTTCCAAAATATTAAATGAAAAGCTGCATTTTCAAAAGATGCTGCTAAAACATGAGTAAATTAGTTGCAGATTGATTAGACAAGTGAAGATCATTCTACAGCTTTGGAACAAGAACAGTAAAGAACTGTCCGGTCTTGGTACATCTGGTAAGAGGAGGGAATTTTTGAAGGGATATATGAAATGATGACATATAATGATGAACAAAACCTATGATGAGACAAAGATATGTAGCTACTTAAATGCTGGAAATGTCCTGCCATTTACATGTCTCAGTAATAGTCTTTTTATGTGCAACCTTTTTCTATTTACTGTTTTTTTTTGCAGTACATTTAACATATATATATATATATATATATATACTGTATATATTTTACACTCATTTTTAGTTGGTGTTTATTTGTGTCTTTGTGTACATAGTGCTTTGTAGCAGTGAATAATTTATTATCTATGTGATATCATAATAAGGACAGTGTAATTGATTTATTTCTGAACTGATCAAAGAAAACATAGCTTTTATTAGCTTCTCCTGATGAACTGGGAAGAGCATTTGCGCTTGTGGTCAGAGAATGTTCTGTTTTATAATTTGTATTAAACGTTTCATTTGTGAAGTGTAAACAGTAAGGATTACCTACTCCCTTTTCTAAAATTAGTTATTTCTTGAACACTGATTTCTAATGTACTGTATATATTGTATTACACTGTACACAGGTGCTGTAAATGATATCAAAAATGGATGGACTATATATGGTTAAGAATATTATATATAGAAGAAGGCCAAAGTTATTGAACATGTTAAACATTAAGCATTTTTAGCACAAGTGTTTTGTTTAAGTTTCATAAGTCTATTTCACACAATCATTGCTTTCTTAAATGACACGTTATTGTGCCTATCACAGATAATGTGCTTTAATTAAAAAAAATTCCATTATTACAGCTTGTATGCCAGGTCCACTCCCTTTGCAGTTTGTGAGTTTGCATTGTAAGAGCAATAATAACAGAACATCCATCCATTCATTCATCCATTATCCAACCTGCTATATCCTAATTACAGGGTCACGGGGGTCTGCTGGATCCAATCCCAGCCAACACAGGATGCAAGGCAGGAAATAAACCCTGGGCAGGGCGCCAGCCCACCACAGGGCGTAATAACAGAACACCTAATTTTAATTCTTTCATCAATCTTCTGTGAAGAACTATGATAAGATTGTATTTTCTTTTTTTTTAAAGAAAATCGGGTACCTGCAAATCATTATGACTGTAGCTGAACATGTTATTAGGTTTTGAAACCTTAATGTTCTCATTAACAATATTTTATCGTGCTTGGATTATGTTACTGGTGGATTGAGTGGTGGGGGTCCCAAATAGAGTAAAAGTGGTCCTGCATGCACATGGTATGCCAAAATTCATACAAATCATGCGGAATATCATTAAACATACAGTAGTTCTGAAGGATTTGTTAACATATTTTGTTAAATCCACCTTTTAAATTTTAATTGTATAAATTAATATATTTTAAAAGTAATGTGCCTTAATTGACTTTAGCCTAATGATGAAAATATGTTTATAAAGTTGTTAGTGGTAAGAGGAGAAACAATGCATGCACTGTGTTTCCCGCAGTTTGTACACTTCCAATTACAAATATAGCACCAGGTTATGTCACTTGAAGAAGTTCTCAGGTGATTCTGCACTTATGGGAGGTTGAGGGGATGAGATAGTATGGGAGTCAGCTGGAGAGCATTGTTTCTTGGTACAAAGAGAATTGTCTGCATCTTAACATCAGCAAAACTAAGAAACTGATTATTGACTTATTGATTATGGTTACTATAACCTCATACGGGTTCTTGGGGGTCCACATTAATGACAGGTTGGACTAGTCTCAGAACACAGAGGAACTAAATAAGAAAGGACAGACTAGATTATTTTTCCTTAGGAGACTTTTAGAGCCGCTACAAGGGTTAGGTTAGGGTTAAGAAAATGTCAGGTGTTTTGTGCTTATGTGTCTGATCTAAATGTATGGACACAAACATAGCACAAACATAGAATACATCCTGTTTTAGCAATAAACAAGTAATTGCCAGCAGCTCTGCTGAAGGCTGGATATCCAGTTGTAGAAGGAATCTGCATAAATTGCAACATTTCTGAAAAGGAGAAGGAACACACCAATCAGAGGAAAAAGATGGGAAAACTAGGTAAACTGATAGCATTGGCCATGTAAATACATTCTATGGCTTCAAAGACCTGACTAGATAGGTGAGGGTCAGCGATTGTCTTCAGCAACAAGAAGCTTGCATTCAAGCACTTTGAGTAGTGAGAAACATACTTTTTAAATGTATAGAATTATTATTTATTAATTACAACTAGCGGACTTGGGTGAGCTTGTTGAAGTCCTCTTTTTATAATGGTGCAGCACTGACTATGAAAACGTTTTGCATTTAAATTTTTGGATCCTTTGGTTGGCCGGCTTCTACACTTCATTCACCCATTTTAATCAGACAACTTAAACATTGGAGTATTTTGTGAACGTCAGAAGGGGTGGGGTCTGTATTCTGTATATGTTTGTATTCACACGTATAAGGTGTTACTGTCTGTTGGGGAAGTACAAAGCTCATTGCTTTTTTCATCTTGGTGTTTTTTTTTTTTAAATGTGTAACACAGTATATTTTTTCCTGTTTTGCTGAAGTTGCCTTATAACTATCTTTTTTAATATACTGCATATATTCACTTGACTGTTTAGAGCTGATTATTTCAAAAAAGGGACAATTAACAGGGTGCTTCAGGGTGTGATATCGGCTTGTCCTTTTATTAGCCACTTTACAGTTTGGGAAGGTGAGCAATAGCAGTCCGTCCGTTTCAGCATATCGGGTGTGATTGTTTCATTGCATTCTTTTAAAGTGGGTAGTGACATCCTTCACATCTTCTACAACTCTGTGATGGCCAATGAGATTTTCTAATTGAAGTTCAGTTATGGGACACGCTCTGGATGCCATGGTGATAACAGCGAAGGAAAGAAGTAAAAGCAAAACTGAGTGCCATTATGAACAATGCAGCACATTCTCTGTCTGACACAGTGACATTGAGTACTTTCAGCAAACAAATTATTCTGCAGAAGTGTGTCAAGAAATGTTACTGGGGCTCCTTTATACCAACAACAATGTCTCTGCATAATGCATTTCTGTGACTGTTACAGCCAAGTTAGACCTTTTCTTTCTTTTTAATTTTCTTGCTTTATAGTCATTCTGGTGTGTGTTAAGGCCAAAGTGTGTGATTTTATTTATATATTTAATTACTTACTCATCTACCTGTTTATGTATTTATTTATTTAAAGAGTTTCTATAAAATGCCAAATTTCCTAAACAACAGTAGGAATTCAGTTAATATAAATCCATGAATGAACTCCACACTTCGGTTTAATGAGGAACTTATTTGGGCTGGTACCAGTTTAAACTGCTTCCTTGACTGCCTTACTTTCCCTTATGCCCAAAACAGTTTTCTTGTGTATTATAAAAAGCATTGCAATGGTTGTGTGAATTTTATTTTTTTTTATTTCAACTAGACATTCAAGACTAAATTATTAGTGGATCTAATTTTCAGCTTTATGTGTCCATTCATCTAATAGCATTATTACATCTTTTGATGTGTCTTCACTTTTGTTCTTAAGCACATTTCCATTTTTAATTCATTTTTGTCTTTAGCAGAAAATTTAAGATGGTTTCAGTATATTTGTACCTTGATAGATACCATTAATAATGCCTGTTGTAGTAAAGGCCTGTGTGTAGAATTCTCTTGGGCCATGAAGAATGACTTTCAGGTGCCTTCAAAGAGGGTTAAGCATTTGAGAAGAATAGGTGTGAATTCAGACAGTCTAGCATGATGCAATTTAGTACATGATGGCATTCTTAATATTTCCACTGTTTCATGTAAAGTATCCTTAAAGTAACCCTCTGTTTTAATGATTCATTGTATTCAGTCTCTTAAGCCTTTCAGCTATGCGAGTTTCCATAAAATTTGATCTTTTTCTACCCAGAATTTTATTCAGATTGTTTTACACATGAATTACCAAATTTTTATTGTTCTACCCCATTGGAAATTGCCATACAGTATTATACTGCGATACACAGCTAATTCTTTATTTAGTAGTAATTTGAGGACAGTAGAGTTATGCTAAATTATAAGCCTGTGTCTTGGGTAAGGTAAAGTTGTGTGTATATATCTCGCAAAAAACGAAGATGAAAAGATAATGACAAATGCATGTTTTGGTGCAGTGCATTCATTTAATTTCGATCTTAAAGTTATAGTAGAGGGGACTGGGCGTTCTCATGGTCTAGAATCCCTGCCGATTTTATTTTTTTCTCCAGCTGTCTGGAGTTTTTTTTGTTTTTTCTGTCCTCCCTGGCCATCAGACATTACTCTTATTCTATGTTAATTAATGTTGACTTATTTTAATTTCTTACTATGTCTTTTATTTTTGTATTCTTCATTATGTAAAGCACTTTGAGCTACATTTTTTGTATGAAAATGTGCTATATAAATAAATGTTGTTGTAGTAGCATGAAGTTATCATTTTGTTCAACAGATATTCTTTCAAAATATATCTCCATTGGTGATTTTGTAGTTAGGGTATACAAATAAATGCACTTGAACTTGAAAGTTTTCACAATGTAAACATGACAGTGTATATTTAGGCTTTTAAAATGAATTGTAAATAGGTGATTCTGGGTTAACTAAATCAACGTAAAAAAAAGTAGCTTTAGATAAGACCCATAGCATTCTGTTTATGATTTTATAAAGTACATTTTATGTTACATTATCATTAGTTTTCAGTAATGAGAATTTAATTTTTATTTTGATCTGTACACCCATCAGAAAACAAACCTCCTGGATTTGTGCCACGGAAGTTTGAATATATGAAGAAGGATTTGCATCGATTGGGTTGCTACTTCAACATTCCCCTCGCCCAGCCCCAGAATCCTGCTGAAGTTATGTTTGTCAAAGGTTAGGTTCGATATGATACTTTTTCCCTTTGTTCATTATATAATTATTAGAATTACTCAGATTTGCTTTTTTTGTACTTAACAGGAACCCTACAAGCAATGAGATTTGTGACTGCAGCAAATATTCTGCGACCAGAACTGACAGAGGTTTTGTCCCGAGAACTGTGGATGAGAATTTGGAGTCGAGATGAGGATATAACTGAACCTGCTTCTTTTCAAGCAGTAAGTCATCTTCTTACATATGTGCGCAATGAGTGAAATGGGTAATTAAACTAGAGCCTCATAAAATTTCTTTGCTTAAAAATGTTTCATTTTTATTTTGTTAAGATATAAGGAAGTAGCATAAAGCGTCAAAATGTTGAGGTATCAACAGATATCTTATTTTATCAGCCTTGATTTGGCCAAAATTCCTGGAAATAAAAGGCACATTAGTAGCCAATCAAAAATCTTCTCTATGGACTACTGGTCATAAAGATTGACAACTACTTCCATGTACTGTTGCATTTTATAATGGAAGAAACAGAAGTCGAGAGTCAGAAGGTGTGGTCAGAGTGCTCCTTCTAGAGGATCTTTTGGGCTTGGGCAAAAAGGAAGACAAGTAAGCTGCTCTGTCACCTCCAAATCATTTCCTTTGTATACCCTTTGTGACCATCAGGGGGCATAGCTGTGCCCCAAACCCACAGTCACCACTACACCACCCAGTCCTGGGTTCAAACACAAGATTTCCATTTACAATACCTCTACCATTTTCCAGATTCTCTTTTGCAATTATACAACAAGTCAATACATCTCTTTCCTGCTTCCACACCTCCCTCAAGGCCTTGTACACACTCCACCTGACTCTGACTGCCCTTACAGGAAACTCTGCTTCTTTTATGCCAGCCTCGGGAGTACTTAAGTGCCTCAAGTGTGCAAAGCTGTGGCACTTTAAGGGTCATATGGAAGTTCTTTAAGGAGGTTATATGCAGCTCCACCTGGTGACATGTAAGAACTCCAACAGGGCTGTTCAATGATACTGCAATTCCCATCCAACCCATATCGGTATTCCACCAGTAGAAGGCTACCACCATGTGTATGGGTGGAGTGGGGAAAATATGACTTCGGGAGGCATGCACCTACTGTCCTTCCATTGTGGCCTCCCTTTCATGCCAGAAACCAACTTTCATCCTGTCCATCTAACACGGCATTCGTACCTTGAAAGTCTTCACTTTAAGGACTTTGCCTGCATATCTGGTAATAGCCTTTCTCATTCATTTCTATTATTCTAAGATTTATTTCCATGTCCATATTTCAATTTGCTGACCCAGCATACAACAAACTCGCATATACTACACCAATTCAGAGAGACCAGCTAACCTAACACATACATCTTAGGGAGAAATACCTGAGTTTCTGGGTAAAAAATTGACAGATATGAGAGAAATGCACATGCAGCTGCAGCAGTGTTAACCATTGTGTGCCACTGAAACATTTTTAGTATTTTTGTTTTCTGTCACAGTACTCTCCCTCCTCACATGTGTGCTTTTCCACATAAGATATTGCATGAAGCTGGAATAGGTTACATAAGATATTAATGAGGGTGTGTAAACAGCCCCCCCCCCCCCCCAATTCCATTTCAGTTTACAGCAATATAAATCATCATCACATTAGGCTCCCAGAAAGCATCATGATGAGGGAACATGTAGCTTGTTATTGACTAGGACAGGCATATTAAAATGTGTGACTCAAAGTTTTTTCAGTTGTCCTGTTTATTTAGTTCCATTCAGAAAAAATAGTTGGCTCTTTAAGCTGAGTCTGAGTTTTTAGTAATGTATTCAACTTGTCTAAACCCCAAAATGCTCTACTATTTTAAAATCATTCCAAGAATCTAAACTAAATATCTAGAAAATATTTTACAAAAAGCAACATCTAAATAAATAAAGTGTAGGCTATAAATATACAAGGCATTTTATAAAATGCAGTTTTCTAAAAGTGCCTCTTTGATACATTTACTTGCATTCACTTTCACACTTTTACAGTTTGCTACTTATAAACCTTAAACCTTTGAGATTAAAATGCATTCAATAGATTTTATTATAGTAAATGATATTTAAAAGAAATCTGTAGTCAACATTTTTTCAGCAAAACTATCTAAATTAAAAAAAAATCTGTTGTAGGATTTCCTGTCCAGGATGCATTTGCATTTTCAATTGAGCAAATAAAGCAAAAAGAACCTTTAAACCAGCCAAAGATTTGTATTTTTTAAAAGAAATACATTTGGATGTTAGGCTTCATTTATGGAATATTTAAAAAGGTTGTTTCTGTTTAAGATTGCCAACAGGAGCAGTTTAAAACCAGCAGGGGGCAGTTTGTGTGCACTATAGTCAATAATGCATGGCTTACAGTGCCTTAGGAAAGTGCTTGTCCCTGTGTGGTTTTCTGGATTATTATTATTTTATTTTTTTTCCACAGCGAATATTAGATGTTCAACCAGTAACACAAAATGTTGATATGTATGTAATTATTAATGAAAGTTATACAGTATGCATTGCTAGGTGTAAAAAAAGTAATTTCTGTTATAACTGCGTTCATACATTACAAGTGCATTATTAAAATTTAAGAACCTTTGAGGACGAGTTACTTTCTTCAGGTATTGCTCTTGATAGCTACTGTTTTTATTTTTTGTGTTTGTTTTTTCCCCTCAACCATTCTGCTGTAGTATTTATGTATTTTAGATCATTGTCTTCCATAATCCAGATATGCTGAATTAAAGGTCTTATGAAAAATCTTTGGAAGCTATCTAGGTTCTGATGCAACTAGGCTCTGGTTCAGGATTATTTTATTTGTACCATGGGTAAAATTATTTTGTAGTACAATTGATTGGCTGTCCTTCGTGACAACAAATAAATAAAAACACACACACACACACATAGAATTACATTCACGTACAATAAAATAGGTTGAAATATAAAGTTTCATGAAAACACAAAATATAAATGAAAGTAAATAATTCCTAAATATAAAATATATTGAGTTGTGTGATTGATGCTGGAACAAAGCTATTTTTACATCTTTTTGTTCTGCTTTTGGGAAAAGTAAATCTTTTTCCACAGGGAAGTAACTGAAATTCAGAGTGCAAAGGATGGGAGACATTACTTAAGATAGTGATTGTCATGCACTTTAGCTGCCTAGAATACAGACATAATGGGCTGAGTTGTGTGTCCCCAATTAGCCTACCTGACCATTTAACAATTTGCTCCATTTTGCTTCTTTGTTTAAAACAAAGATTTCCAAATCAAGATACCAGAGAGAAAGATAAAACGGATTCAATAACAGCACGGTCTTAACAGTGTTTTGTCAACCTGCAAATAAAACTTTTTCCTTAGACATAGTAAATGTTGGTGTGCATTTTGCATACACCTTTACAATTTGCCTCAAAATTTAGTTTAGAATCAATTATTGTCCCCAAATATTTGTACAATGTCACACACTCAAATTTGACCATTACTATATAGTGTACATCTTGATGATTACTGCAATTTTTACTAAAATCATTGATCATGTCCTTAGTTTTAGATACATTTAACTGCAAATGAGACTGCTCACACCTCTCGACAAGCTCCTGCACTATTGGGCCATAATCAATGTCAATTTGCTGGAGTAGACTTAAAATAACAGAACCATCTGCTTACTTTAAAATTATCCTGTTCTCCCATCTATATGTTTGTATACAGGATAAATAAAAGGGGTGAAACCGCACATCCTTGTGGAGTGCCATTTGAAGAGCAGACCTGGTTAAGCAAATTGTCATTTACCCTTACTTTCTGTGTCCTGTTTGTTAAAAAAATTCAGTACCAGCCCGCAATGTTATTTCCAAAGTTAAATTGTCCTAAGAACCTTCTGCTTAAAATGTGTAGTTCAGTTGTTTTAAAAGCGAATGAAAAATTTGCAAATAAAAGTTTAAAATGTGACCCATTACCTCTAAATGTTTGAGCACAAAATTTAACAATATAACAGTGGCATCTAATATTCCTCTATTTGGTCTGTAAGCAAACTGCATAGGATCTAGTGCATGTTCAGCTTTTCTTTGTCTGTCTTTGTAAACTTTTAAAATTATTTCATTATAATTGATTTGAGAGTCTCTGACCTAAATCATTAAGAGTTTTGGGAACAGGGATCACCATAGCATCCTTCCAGACCTTTGGTACTTGTTATTTATATAAAGACTGATTTAAAATGTAATGAAATATAGGGCTTAGTTCTTTTGTACAAAATTTAATGGTGTGACTGCAAATGTTGTCAGGGCTGACTCATTCCTAATTTTACAGAGGAGAAAAACCTTGCCTCATCTTTTTGCCCTATTTTAAAATGCTGACCTTCTACCAGATTCTCACTCAATTCTTGAATATCATTGCTGAAATCATGGGTGCTAAAATGATTGCAAAACAATTAAAAGCATCAGCAAGTTCTCTATCTTAATTAAAAACCTTCCAGTGTAATATGAGAATTATTTTTGTTACTTAATTCTGCTATGGTTTTCATACTGTTCCAAGCTGATCCACGTTTATTTGCAGCCATCATATTCTGTAGCTTAGATTTGTAGTTTTCTTTTGCCTTTAGATTTTTAGAGCTATTTGCAGCTGTTTTGCAGCTATGTGCCTCATTTAAAAGCATGTTTCTTTTTCTGTAAACTCGATTTAAAAGATTTGGTCCTCCCTGGTTTGTTATTTGGATTTAATATGACTTGCTTACAAGGGATGATCATGTCTCTACAGAAAGCAACAAATGAGCATGTTATATCAGCAAGTTCATCCAAATTGTCCCCACAAGATGCTTTAAAAATGTCCTGGTCAGTGCAATCATAGCATTCTCAAAGGCAAGCCACCGATTCATCTGACCAGACTTCAATGTTCGTTGTTTGTATCTTTTCTTATTTTAAAAAAGATTTTATATGTGAGGAGTAAAAATATGCATTCATGATCCGATGAGCCCAGTAGAGGCAGTAGAAGGGCATTGTATACATCTTTTACTGACCCATAGGAAAGATTCAATGTCTTATCCTGTCTGGTTGAACAGGATACATACTGGTGAAATTTATATAGCATCTTTTTGGGTGAATATAAACTACAGCTGAAAAGATTTGAGGACACTCCCAAAGCAGTTAAAACTGGCGTATGGAAACAGATAAAAATTTGACATACAAATGCATTCCCTAATAATAAGGGTTAAGATATCACTTGTTGAAAAACAAACATACCCCACTGCCGTAAGTTTTTCAAGTCATTTCTGCCTTTCGGTGCAGCCCTAGAGTCGCTCCAAACTCCTTGATATACAGGCGATTATCTAGTTGTACTCAATTAGCCAAGTCTTCATAACGGCCAAGATGTGACAGTCTCTGTAGTCCTTCTGAAACCGAATGTTTGCTTGTAGTTTGTCCTCTTTGTTCCTCAGGGACCAGACATTACCCATGATAATTGAAAGTCGAGGGATTAAGTGTTAAGTTGTTTTCTTACCTGCAGTCTAACACCTCCTTGTTTGCCCTGTTTTCTCTCTTTTGGCTTTTTTATCTCGTGTTTCATTAGATTTCCTCAATAAAGAAACCAGTACGTGCTGAAAGATATCTGTCAGACCAGCTAAGCTTGCAGTGTTTAACTGCAGGAGACTGCTCCTAGTATATATTATCTGGTCTTGTTCAAGTGCCATTTTAAAACACAATGCTTAAATTACATAAAATAAATTATATAAAATAAAAAATAACCTTGAAAAGTTTAAAATCACAAAAAATATAAAACATGGACATGCACATGTGCTCACTGTCTTGACCTGGAATTGGCAAACCATAACACTACCTTTAGCATGTCTGGCAATAGGTAATTTGGGTAACAGGTTCTCAATATGGAATGCTGCTTTAGGCTTTCTGTAGATGCAGTTGGGATTATTTTAGCCAAAAGTTGTCCATGGAACATTGTTCAAGTGCATTTTGGCAAAGTGAGTTGATCACTTAAGCTTGTTAGTATAGTGAGGAGTGGTGTCTGCATTTCTACTTTACCATAAATCTCATCTTTTCCAAATGCTATTTTGATAATGGAGTTATGAACTTTGGCTAGATTTAGGTGAATTACAATCTGTAGATGTTGCTCTGTACACCATTATGGAAAGTTCTTGAGATTTTTGCCTGACACCCATAGAAAGATTCAATAATGTGTCAAACATTCACCATTTGTGTAGGATGGCTCTGGCTGTGTTTCAGAGAGCCTTAGAAGCAACTATTTGAACCCTTTCCAAAGTGACAGACCACTACCTTTTCTCTAAAAGTTTTGTAGAATTCTTTAAATAGTGGAATGATGTGCCTGTAGAATCTGTGTAGTGGCAATGTCCTTCTGATGGCAAAAAAAAAAATTTAGCTCAGTTTGTATGTTTCAGGGTTAAGTTAAATCAAGCCTAACAGATGGCAATTATTCTAGCAGATGATCTGAACAAATATTTTATTTTAAACAAATGAATTAAGAATTTCTGCTATTTTTTCCACACAGGTTTTTCTCTATATATTGCCAGGGTACAATGTATGAAAACATCTCACTGAATTCACTGTAATAATACAACAGATCTCACAGTGGCTAAATACTTTTTCACAGAAACATTACACATGTCTCTTGCATTGTCCATTCTTCATATTGGTGTGAGCACCTTTGCGTACTTCCCATCTTCATCTTGGCAGAAATGTACCTCAATGTCTGTGTGTCACAATAATCAGACATTTTTTTAAATTCTTGCAATAACTATTTTGTTCCATATGTCAATGAAATGATTTTATTACAAAGGTAAGGAGCAGTACATAAATTGTTTACAAGTGAAATGAATCCTTCAGTAATAATTCTCATCAGCATTCCTAACTTTTGAAATTTTTTCTTATTTCTGAGGTAGGAGTTGTTTATTAAGTTAATCATGCAACTCAGCTAATAAGACAGGAAAAAAATAAAATTAAATGTTGCTTGAACAATAATATCAACATTTGTATTATTATATATTTTTATACTTCATCTATGGTTTCAGATTGGCCGAGATAGGAATATGATGGAAAGTATCTGCAACATACTTGAATGAGAAAAGCTAGAGGCAGTAATAAGTAGCAGGCTATGTACTTTCAGTTGATGTAGATAGCTGAGATTAGTAAAATATAAATATTCAGATATGAGTAAGGCGTCCAGAATTACTAGATGTAAAAATGAATTACCCTCAAAGACAATTCTTTAAAAATAGAAACGCACCCATCAGCAGACAGTACAGATGAAAGACAAAAAGCTCTGTGTAAAATTACTTTTTTAGAGATACAAAATAGTCAAAAGTATGGTGTGTTGATTTAAATTGAAAAAGAAGAATTCAACCAAATTTATAAATAGGCTAGTAATCATAGAAGTGATTTATTATTTTTAATCTTCATTTAGCAAACCCTTTTTTCCCAAGGCAATTTTCAAGGACAAATCAGACAAAGTGACATTATAAACATTTTAAGCAGGTAAAGTACTACACTCACAATAAGGAAAAAAAAAAACCTCTAGGGTTTAATTAGTAGTGTTGTCTGTTATTACAGAGTCAATTTGTCTTTCTGTGCATTATTGCCATCTTCTCATGTTTCCAACTTTCCTCTCTAATGTGTCTCCTTTAAGTCTTCAACTCTACCTTAGATCTTACATGGCTTCTGTTGCTTAAAATTAGCTCCAAAGCACCAAGTAACACTACAACAAGAGTAGGAAAGCAGCTAGTTCATCCTGACAATAATCAAGAATCAGAGTTAAAATATTTTGTCATGTTATCTGCCGTCAAGAAAATCCACTCATCTGTGTTCACAAAGAATTGCTATTGAGGATTTCCTTATAAGCATTTTGATGGGCTGGTGCCCACAAACATACAGATTTTGTCCTGCTATAATTCAGCAGGTACAGATGTTCTTGGAATAGAACTAAACAGATTTCCCTGAATTAAAGTGCATTTTAATAGTTTAGATTTTTCTATTATGTTCATTTGTGTAACACATCAGGAGTATTTTACAAATTCGTCTGTTTTCACTGTCTGCATGAAATGATCCAAATGCTGTAAGTGAAATGAACTGTTCTCAGTTTCTGAGGAAGATGTCCGTGGAATTAGCATATATATGTTTGTTATCTATTAATATTGATCCTTAAACTTGTGTGTTATGATTGCTCTTTAGATTTCATATACTTATTAATGAATGCATCAGTATTGTTTTCATTTGCATGCTATAATTAGAGCCTGCCAGAAATGTAGATCTAGTGAAACTATCAAAAATTGTGTTGTTTTAATATTGGTGGTGGTTTAGCACGTTTGTTGTAGTAATTTCTTATGCTAATGTTTGGTCATACTTCACAACTTTAAAGTTTATTTTGTATATGCTGACTGTTAAAGTTTAGGAGTGATTACAAACCAGAGCTTACGTGTAACTTGCAGAGATTTTGTACAAAAGAACGAGATAGAGACTGGAACCTTGGATTGAAACAGTGTTCTCCTAGAATGTCAGAGGGCAGACAACCCAGCAAATGCCAGAAGAGAGAAAGTAAAAGGCCATAGTGAGCTGGTAAAAGAGACCAAAATAGCTGATTGCCTTAGATGACAGGATATCCCACCAGTTTTATCCAGTCCTCATTTTAGTGATTTTGAAGTCTAGAACTAACCCCCACTCTAATTCCAACCCCCATAAGACAGTCAATCTGTATTCACAGATCACAGGGAACTGTTTCCTAACCTGGCTAAAAACAAAAGACTCTCTGATCTTCATTCAAATAGGCCAATTTTTTATAAAACTAAAAATTACCGTATATACTCACAGATAAGTTCTCCTACGGATAAGTCGGGGATTGATTTTACTGTATAATTTCTGGTATTTTATAATGTTGGTTGTATAAGTTGAATGCGAAAAACTCGCGCTATTGGTCCAAGAGATTATGATATGCTAACGCCCACCTGAGAGAGTAACCATGGAGCACACTGCCTTTTTTTTTTTTTTTTTTCCTCTATGTATTGTACCTACATGACCACACGGTAATACCTGAACTATTCCAAAGCAACATTTGCACTGATTTATGTTTTTTGTATCTCACACCTTCATACACCTTTATAAGAGCATCCCTTATCTACAGTGGAGCGTTCGATCAGAAGAAAATATGAAGCTGGTTTTAAATTAAATGTCAAAGTAGTGAAAGAAATTGGTAACTTTGCTGCTGCAACAAAATTCGATGCATCTGAGAAACTGATGCAAGATTGGAGGAAGCAAGTAGTAAAAAAAAAAAAAAAAAAAGTGTCACATTTTTGAACAGGCTTATAAGTTGGGGGTCTGATTTTATGATCGATTTTTCGGGTTTCAAGACCCGACTTATACATGAGCATATATGGTAGGCAAATTTCCCAAAACCTTATTAGAAACATTAAATTATCCTTGCTTTGCTTGGTAAATTTTATCAAATTTAAAATTAAATATTAAGCATATTATGCAGGACTATACCAAGCAGAGGTGGGAAAATGTGATATATTCATTTGTGTAAAAAAGCTGTATTTCACCAGATAAAAATCCAAAACTAATATTGCTGGAGTTTTGCTTACCTTTGTACAGTGTATGAAATATGTTCACAGTTGTATCTTTTTTTTATATAATTAATACAACTTCAGTACCATCTTTTTTGCACAGAGAATTTAAATCTTGCTACATATGCTTATGTAGCAAAAAGTTAGTTAAGAGTAAATACACTGACCTACTTTGTTTGATTATTGTATTATAATAAGGTTTTATTTTTCTTCTGTAGGTAGCCACTGCTGTAGGACTTTCAAAAGATCAGGCAATCAAACTTATTGAATTTTCTAAATCTCAAGAAGTCAAAGACAGCCTGAAATCTACAACCCAAGAAGCACTCGACAATGGGGTGTGTATCACAGGTCTACAAAAAATTTTTTTATTTCAGGTGCCAAGGTTTTTGAATGTATTTAGGGTATTTTGAGGGTGCTGAATTCAAAAATTCCATTACTTTTGCTGAATTGGTTCTAGTTTTTGAGATAATGGACATCCATGAAAATAATGCATTCCCCCAATGCGACTTGTGTGTGATAGCAAATACAATAGCTTTTGGTCTTTCTTTTGACTTTTTAAACAGTGTCTTAGGTAATGAAATATTCCATATAATTATTTTGTATTTCAATTTGTAGGCCTACAATGCTATAAAAGTGACTTTTTGAAGCCAGAATTCTACTGTGAATTTGTAGAGGAAAGAAGTCGGCTACAGTATAAGTTTGTCAACCCAGTCTTGGTTTATACCCAAAAAGTTCTGTCTTAATAAGTATATAAATACATGTAAAAATTATGACTTCATGAAGAAGAGCCTGCATCAACAAGCCTGATGTATTCTGATACATCTGTGGAGAGTACATGGTTGAAAAGCAAAGAAGAAATATCACAGACTTTGTGCATCGAGTATACCTGGCTTATTTTGGAGTACAGCTTGGAGACCAGGATAAGTCTTGGGCTCTACAAATGGTTTGTAAAACGTGTGGAGCACCTACGACAGTGGACAAAAGGCAAAAGAAAAAGTTTAAACTTTGGTGTGCCAATGGTATGGAGAGAACCGAAAAACCGCCATGACGATTGTTATTTTTGTGTTGTAAAGATTAAAGGCTTTAATCTTTACAAGAAAGCTCGGTGAGATTATCCTGATTTGGAATCTGCAAGACGACCTATTCCACATGGCAATGACGTTTCCCATACCAGTGTTTACCAGACCACAAAACCAGCCACTGTCTGACTCTGAAGAGAGGCAGGGATTGGAGTGTATGGCAGGTAGTAACAGTGGAAGTAAATTTGAGGGAAGCTCTTCGACATCTCAACCATTAAGCTTAAAAGAACTCAATGACCTGATTTGAGACTTAAATCTGTCCAAGCAAGCATCTGAACTTTTAGCGTCCAGACTTAATGAACAAAGTCTTATAAAGGCGGAAGTTAAAATTACAGCCTATTGGACAATTGAAGAGAGGCTTCTCCCATATTTCAACCAAGAGGAATTGTACTTCAAATGGGACTAACAGAATATCGACCAGAAGACTGGTGGCTTTTTATAGACTGCTCCATTAGAAGCTTGAAATGTTTTCTCTTGCACAATGGTAACCGTAATGCATCTCTTCCCATTGCTCACTCAACAAAACGTGCAGAAGAATATGAAAATGTAAAAATCGTATTACAGAAAATCCTTTATCATGAACATCCATGGTTGATTTGTGTTGATCTGAAGATGGTGAACTTCTTGCTTGGACAGCAATCTGGATACACAAAATACCCATGCTTCTTGTGTCTCTGGGATAACAGGGCAAAGCAAGATCACTGGACAAAAGTATCATGGTCTACAAAAGGAAGAAATGATTGTTGGCACTGCGAATATCATCAACAAGCCGCTGGTGGACAAGAACAAAATCATTCTCCCACTGCTTCATATTAAGCTAGGATTGATGAAGCAATTTGTTAGGGCTTTGGACAAAACGGGTAATTGCTTCAAGTACATTTGTAGATCATTCCCTGGACTGAGCATGGAAAAACTAAAAGCTGGAATCTTTGATGGTCCTCCGATTCGTAAACTCCAGTTTTACCAAATGCATGAATGACACTGAGGTTTCAGCCTGGAAGAGTTTTGTCTCTGTTGTGAAGAACTACTTGGGTAATCACAGAGCAGACAATTATGAAGAATTGGTGCAAGATATACTTGCTAACTTCAGAAATTTGAGAGTTAATATAAGCATAAAGATGCACTCCATAGCCATTTAAACAGATTTCCATATAACTTTGGAGACTTCAGCGAGGAACAAGGCGAGAGGTTCCACCACGATATGAAGGTGATGGAAGAGAGATATCAAGGCAGATGGGACATGCACATGGTGGCAGACTACTGGTGGAGTCTCCAGCATGATTGTCCTGATAACACACATGAAAGGAAATCACATAAACAGCATTTTTTGAAGCATTAACATTAATAAAAATTAATAACAAATATTGTATTAATTAATGAAATCATACATAACTTTTTTCCTGTCACTGTTAGATATTTTTAATTTCTTTTTTGTATGATGCTAGACTGTTTACTAAAATAAAAATATTGTTGCAATTCTGAATGCTTTTCAAACGTGTTGTGTTAATTAACTATTAAATATCTCAGAAACTAGAGCCAATCTGGCAAAACCAAAGTCATATTCTTAATCCGCAACATAAACTTAATATAAAACCATTCAGACATCGTTGGTACCAAAATCACTGTATACCAGTGTTATTTTTCCTCCAGTTGTTAGTGTATTGGATACACAGAACTTCATAATAGTTTCTATTCATTTTTTGTTTATATCACCCATCAGCCCTTTATTTTTTACCTGTGTTTTAATATCTTTTGTCTCGCATCTTTTCTTACCACCATTTGTGTTTGACTCAACAATCCTAACCTTTCTTCTATAGGCATTTGGTTTCCCATTTATCATTGCACATGTTGATAGTAAGAAAGAAGTATTCTTTGGCTCAGACAGAATGGAGCTACTGGCTCATTGCCTTGGTAGGTATTGCTTTCTTTACATGAGATTGATGTGAAATGTAAAGATTAGAGCTGTTACCTGGACTAAAAATTGAGACTTCAATGTTACATATAAGAAATATATATTTGTTTGAATATACCTGAATATTAGTTAATATTCAGATGGATATATGTCACTGAAAGTGCAGTTTTCAGAATACATTATTTATAAAATGTTCACATTGTTTAGGTGGTTGCACTGTTGTAGAACAAATATAATAAATTCAATAGTTCTGTGATTACTGATAAAAGATCCTTTAATTGGTTAGTTAACAATAGTAAACATTCTTTAGTATTTCTCATTACCTCCAATTCTTTTCCTTTTTTTTATCTCTGCTGTCCTCATAAATTTGTTGTGTTAAGGCACCATCCTCTCTGTTAGTAGGTTGAGAAACACTGAAATCTCAACCTACTCCCATTATTCAACTGATGAGCTATCAGAACCTGCAGGTTTTATTAATATCAGTTGAATTTATCAAACCAAAAATATCTCCCTAGAATGATGTGTGAAAACAGCAAAGATATATGGTGAGCAGTGTGTGAAAAGTGCGGAAGTCAATATATTACTTATGTCTGCACAACAAATTTAATTGTGAGAAATTTACAATTTCTAAGATATTGCATTAAGGACAATTGAAATTATTTTCTCTTGCTGGGGCTCTTCTGCTTTGCATAATTATAACTACTTAAACAATTAAAGAAAATGTATACAATAAATTTTATATTCAAAAGTTTTAATGTTTTTTCAATTTCTTTTATTTGTCATCCTTTTTTGGCATTTCACAGATGAATAAATATTTTGTTTATACTCAATTTCTTGGTAGTACAGATCTAATTGTTCTCCTCATCTTCATGCGAGAAGCCTTCCAAAGTTAAAATGCATACTGTCAGATTGTTTTGCAACATTACAGTATATTAGCCATTATTCATTTGGTATGTCAATTTAAATGACTGGAAAATACTTGGCATGTCAAATTAAGCAATGCATGCTGACTTTCCAGCAGAGTCATGCTTGCCCCTTTCTCTGACAACCAGTAGCATTGTTCCTGACAAAGTCAGTGCTGTATTTAGGGTTGAAAGGTACTGTGAGTTCAGTCCAGTCCGAGTCCATTTTTCTTTTTTTTCCACTCTGTTGTGGGATGTAAAACACAAGCCATCAGACAGACAAGCTTTGCTTCTGTTTATGATGTCCAAAACACCTGAGTTCCTTATTCTTTATTGTTACATTATAATCATTTTACTTCCAGATGAGCAATCATTGGTTGTCAGCAGTTATGCACACATAGCCCACTCCTACAACTTTTGATTTTTGTCACAGCAAGTCATGGGCTAGTTGGTTTGAGTCACTGGGTATGTCCGACTAGATAACTGAAATTCACAGGAGTGCGTTTCCACTGTCTCGGTGCTTGCTAAAATTATGTAAGTGAAGGCTTCAACTGAAAGGAGCTGTAAAAGTAATCTAATGTGATATGAAGTTTAGTCATCAAAATTTCCCCGCATATCTTTTTAATAAGCTTATGTATAATGAAAAAATATCTGTCAGTCAAATATAAATGGGAGGTAGATAATTTAATTAAAAATAAAAGTAATGCCCATTTTATAACAGAATGTTACATCTTAAACAAAACAACATTCCTTACAAGTTGTATGGCTAAATTATTGTCTATGTGAAAAGGCCAAGTACCAGACCTAACAGAAACAACATTGCAAATTTTCATGAAGACATCCTCTGTTTGTCAGTTTAGTGTAATGCACCTTTTCTCAACTGTAACAGTACAGGATGTGTGTAGTAAAGATTATAGATGGCATTTATAATCAATTATAGATTGTGGTTACATTTTTATTGATTGTGTAGAACTTGTGTATTACATCTGTAGTTTGGATCATTTGAGAGTTTAAATATAAATGACACTAAATCCACTTAGACAAAAATAAGCATTAAAACCACCTTTTTCCAAACTTATAAATACAATTCAGAAATGAATAGAAACTGGCATGTAGACTGACCTAAAATCTTTAGATATATAATAATAAAATATTACATTGCCTTAACAAAAATATGAACAGTATGAAAATATACTGTGGCAAAAATTTGTTTTCCCTGAAGTAGTGGTTCACTTTGTATAAAACCATGCGTGTGGGACTTGTGACATTTTATTAAGAAATTTAAATGCAGTGCACAGAAACAGTTTCTTGTTCCTGGGAGTTATCTGGTAAAGCCCTTAGTGACTGGTAACATAACTAGCTATGCACTGTGACACCAGTTCCAAAGTTGAAGCCATACATACCAGCTGACAGGATAAAACTGGCCAAGAAGATGGACAGAAACATGTGAAAGACAACTCAGGCAGGCTACTTTAAAATGCTAACATTTACTGAATCAGTAAATGTTCAGAATGACCAACGGCTACTGTCTGCAGAAGCCATGAGAACAGGGGAAGGTGTTATTTGGGCATAGTCCAGAAATAACATGGATGGCTCTGTTGTAAGTTGCCCATACCTGGCAAATATGTGAGTGTTTATAATGAAGAGGATCCATCAAGAAGCCAAAAGCTGAACCAAATGCTGCTCCCCATCTTGCCGAACTGGTTCGTATAGCTGTCATCATCCCCCATTGAAGACTGAATGACAACTGTATGTTGGCTTCTCTCTAGCCTGGATTTGCTTGTATAAATGAATTATACATTGTATTTTTTGGGGCAGAAATTACATTTTAAAACAAGCTAATTACATATGTCTCTTTTTGCACCATATTGCTTTCATCTGATTATTTCCTCCATGGTTACAAAAGGGATGGGCATGTATGGAGTAAGATTGCTGTCAAAAATAACTTTAAAAAAAAAAAAAAAAAATTAAGTCAAATTTACATTTCACATGAGTCAATTACGCTTGCGCTTCTGAATATTACGCTTGATTCTAAAAAAAATACGCTTCTGCTTCTGAAAGTTATGCTTGCTTCTGAAAATTCGAGTACAATTCTCAAGTGTGATCAAACTGTCAAAAATATATCATTGGACGCATGAGCCATTCTCTATCAAGGAAGAAACAATTGATTTTTGTTATAATACATGTGCCTCAAAGGTGGATTGATGGAGTTATTTCTTTTTAACAGTGATCATACTTAACCCCCTTACAGTGGCTCCAAAGGGCAAAAACAAAATAAAACCGACACAATTAAATTTAATTAAATCCTATGGAAGCATATTAGGGCCATGTAGAAGGTTAAAAAAAAATATGGACACAGTGAAGAAAAAAAGTGTATGTCTCGACGTTTCCACTTTAATCCCAGAGTTTATTTTTGTCATTAAAGTAGAATGTCATAAACTTCACCTTAAAATCGATTTTTAATTTAGTAGATTTTTCTCAACCCCCGTCATAACTAATGTAGCACACAACTGCTATCCGACCCAGTTGTTAATCGCTATGTGCTTCTTAAACTGAGGCATGGAGAGGAGCTACAGGCAGCAATTGCACGTACCAAACCTCCAGTTCCTATCCTTCCTTTTTCTTTCTCTACATAACTAATCACCACACAATAAAGTCTTTATGAAAGTAAAACTAGCAATTGTGACAGAGGGCGCTATCGTCCTCATGAGCCCTCAGACTATATGCCAGACACCAGGTAAAAGTCCAATAATATGACTTTTTATTAATCAACAGTGCACAAAGTACCCTCCTCTCCACAATACTCATATAAATAATCAGTTATCAATCACAATACAATCCTCCACTCCCAGACACGTTGCCACCCTTCCACCCAGCTCAGCTCGCTGTGTGGGAATTTCCCACAGTCCTTTATATTCCCTGACCTGGAAGTGTTTCCGATCCCTTCTGTCCATGTGACTTCCTATCACTTCCGGGTCAGATAAAAAGTCCTCTTCTTCATTCCGGAAGTACGTCACTTCCCCTGTCGTTTTGCCTAGTATGTACTTCTGGGTTATAGGGCACATTTGACTCTCTGGGCCTCCCTGCAGCGTCCTCAGTTGGCCCCTGTGATATCCAGCAGGGCTGTAGAGGAAAACTCCATTTTCTGTGACTCCCTGCTGGTATCCGGGGCACCTCCATGCTGCAGGGAGAGCTTCACCTGGCGGCCTGGGGGTATTGGCCGGGATGACAAGCTGGCCATAGACCACACAATAAACTTAGGACCCTGATTGTTAGGAACTTTTAAGAAGCCTTGTAAGCTCTTTGTAGATTCCATCCAGCCAGGATTGTGCCCATCCCAGCAAATTATCATGCGTGAGGCAGGAACAATGCCTGGATGGGGTGCCAGCAAACTCCAGGTAGGGAGCATCTGGGACCTCTTACTGCGGGGCGCCACGCCACCTCTTAGTCCAAGAAGAAGTCAGTTTAAGAAGCAAGTAGTGATTAACAACTGGGCCTTGGAACACTTAATTCCAACTTGATGTAACTCCTTTGCATTTAATCAGGTTGATAAGTGTGGAAATACTTTTTGTTTTTTCCCTTCAAATAATGGGCACAAAGCATATTAATATCTTTCTGTGCTGCAGAATATTTTGACTAGCTCTTAGCGTTGAATGAGTAACTGCTATGTTCAAGTTGTTTGAATAAGAAACTGGCTGGAAGCGATCTGTGAAACGGTCACATTCTCCCCATATCTCTGTGAGATTTACACCAGACCTCCTGAAGACTTGCATAAAAAGTAATTTGAGGGTCCAATGGCGTAACCCCATGTTGGATTAGTGTCACAGCCTGGACTGATTCTCCACGAATGTTCACTAAATGCTGCTAGGAAAAACTCAAGTTCCCATGACCTGCAGTTAGATCACAAATACGCAACAACGAAGGACCGATTGAACCAACGACCAAAGCTTTAGCCCGTATATATGGAGTAGGATTTCTGTCAAAAATAACTCCATCTTTCCACTTTTGTGGCACATGCGTAGTAACAAAAGTCGATTTTTATTCTTCGATAGAGAATGCCTCATGCGTCCAATGACGTATTTTTGATAGTTTGTTAATGCTTGAGAATTGTACTTACAATTTTCAGAAGCAAGCGTAATTTTCAGAACTGCAAACATAACTTTCAGAAGTGCAAGTGTAATTGACAGGTGTGAAATGTAAATTTGACTTAAATTATTACAAGTTATTGCTGACAGCAGTCTCGCTCCATAGGTATGGCTCTAGTCTGTTCTGCATCAAGAAAGGACACAATCCCAGGGAACAGCCTCCCTTTGATGGATACAACTGTATATATAAAATTGAATTTCTGTCTATCTGTCTGTTCAAGCAGCATATGGAGACCACCATATCTATTTCTACAAACAGTTATTTCCAGAGTCCCTGAGAATAAAAACAGTGTAATAGTGTTACATGTTATGTGAGATGCTATATTTAAGAACAGAATGTCTCATTGTTGACAGAAGAAAATGTTGTTGACGTAAACTGAATCATAAAGAAGAATCAACAAATGATGGTCCATCAGATAACATACATCACAAAGATTTAGGTATAAGTTAGTTGAATCTGTTCTTCATGAACAGTTAAATATGATCAATGTCTGTGTATGTCGGGTGCCCACCGTGTTGACTTATGAAATTAAACATAACTGTATACAGTGT
Organism: Polypterus bichir lapradei; assembly: GCA_026402145.1. NCBI lineage: Eukaryota > Metazoa > Chordata > Cladistia > Polypteriformes > Polypteridae > Polypterus > Polypterus bichir. Next base: position 26,897,213 of record JANRMT010062804.1, read on the forward strand.
CTCAAAGAGAATCGCTAGCTAAAGTATTTGGACTATGAGGAATTTTTAAGCCTTTCTTAAAAGGGGTTGAAACATTGAATACAACACTATTACCCAGTTTACATGCAACATTCAGAACAATGGAAACTTGGCAATACTCCATTAACAAAGCTATTTAAGGTCCACTTTTTCATGATGTTGAGAGTGTAGTCCATATCAAGTATACAAAATACTGCTAAAGGCCGACATAAGCACTCCATTTTATGCTGATTTGCTTTGATATTTACATTAGTCATTCAGAGGAAGGCAGTACAGAAAACTGTTGGACATTCCCCATCTGCTTGATGGCAGTGCCTCTACTAACACTGTGAAGGTTGCAAAGGCTCCATTTGAGGAGATGCCACAATAACCCTATTCTATAGACATGGCCCCTTGTAATTAGCACCTGTTTCTCTGTCTAAAGTGCTACCTCAGAGGGACACACTATGCTAAAGATGAGGACATCTAGTCAGCTACAACTACAATGAAGACAAAAACGTTTTTATGCTAAATGGCAGAGAAAAGCCGTTTAATGTTATAATTGTTCAATATGATCCCTTGTAAACCTATTTAATTGATTTTACTGGTGTATCTAGAGTCTTCAGTTCCTTGTAATAGCTGAACATTTTGGTGTCTTGTACATTTGTAGTAATAGACTGATGTTTAGTGTTAGACGTTTATGAATTCAGTGAGGAGTGAAGCAAAATAAGATCATTTATTGACTAACTGATTAGATTACAATATGCATGCTTTTGAGGCAGCTCTGGCCACTTTTTCAGGCAAGGTGTGATTACACCTTGTTAAAAACTATTTGATTTATCAGACCAACCTTGGTCCCAATTAGTTTGAATAATCGTTATTCTACTGTAATTTGTTTACATGAGCAGGGACATAAAAATAATATTTCAGGATATTTGAACATTCCACATATGTGTAGCCCCTAAAGAAACATGAGCAAAAAAAAGAAAGTTATTTCCCATGCACACATGAAACTATCTTGTGCCCACATCTTTTTTTGCATGCACACAAGAGCACAGGATATTTTCTTGTGAGCATGTGAAACAAGATATTTTTTTTTTTTGCTCATGTCCCTTTAGGGGCTCTGTACACACAAAACAAAATATGAATGTATTTTTATAAAATCAAAATATTTATTTTCATATAAATGCATTAGGGGCGGCGCAGTGGTAGCGCTGCTGCCTCGCAGTTAGGGGACCCGGGTTCTCTTCCCGGGTCCTCCCTGCGTGGAGTTTTCGTGTTCTCCCCGGGTCTGCGTGGGTTTCCTGTGGGTGCTCCGGTTTCCTCCCACAGTCCAAAGACATGCAGGTTAGGTGCATTGGCGATTCTAAATTGTCCCTACTGTGTGTGTGCCCTGTGGTGGGCTGGCACCCTGCCCGGGGTTTGTTTCCTGTCTTGTGCCCTGTGTTGGCTAGGATTGGGGCCAGCATACCCCCGTGACCCTGTAGTTAGGATTTAGCGGGTTGGATAATGGATGGATGGATAAATGCATTCATTGCTATAGGTCATTATAATGCTCAATGTTTTGTACCACCTATTGCTTTGTTTCTTATTGTAGGCTGCTGTAATGTATTTTTTGTTGTAACTAAAGAGTCATCTTCTTCTTTTTTTTTTTAATGACATTGCTCCATTTTGTTTTCTTTGAATGACCAATAATACTAAATTTCCAAAAGGTACATATTCATGTAACATTTTGGCAGTTGCGCCACTTGGTATTTATTTACATTTGCATACAGAGTAGGAACTTTTAATACTATTAAATTGTGGCCAGTTGTTTTACTTTACAAGCATAACAGAACTGTGAGGAAATAAATAGAGACCTTCAGTTCCACCAGTGATGTTAGTGAAATTTCTGTTATTGTAATATAGTAAATAAAGCTTTCTTTTCCTGTATTACTAAGTGATAAAGTCTGTGAAAACTTTGTTAGCCAACTGTGTGGATTAAACATTCCTTGTAAAACAAGAATTATTTGGGCACCGTGCCACTGAAGTACTTGACTTGCTTCTGTAATCCTTAGCTCTAGTAATGCATACTGCACTCAAAGTTCAATTTTTTGTTTTGTCATTTTAGAAATACGTTTAGAGTTCATGAGATAAGATCAATATATGCTGCCTATTATCTGATAAGATAATAAATCTTGTGCTAGAAAATCTAAGTATAAATGCCATACATTCTGTTTTACTACATTCAGTGGGCGAGGCCTTAGTGGGCTTGCGTAATAGCAGCAGCAGAAATTGTAATATGTACGTTCTGGTTATATTTATTGGTAAAGATCAAGCAGCAAATCTGAAATACCATTTTCATTTGAATGCTGTTAATATTTTGGAAAGACATAAGGGTCTTGTATTCAGTTGTTCATTTTGATAAAAGAAGCCACATTTCTAGACCACACTGTTAAGTTTAGGTATGCGTTAGACAGCAATATATCTTTAAACCTGAATTATGAAATGGAATATGTGCCAGTTTTGAAACAAATTGTATCTGGTTATATATTCAACTTAATGTTTGGATATGTTTTATGGTAATGTAATTCCATGCAGTAAAAAGTAGAGGTGACTGGAGCATATACCTGCACCAGCGCTGGTAGTGACATTTAACAGGAAAACTGTTTTGGATAAGCTTGCAAACATACTGCATTTATCATTGGTATTTAACAAGATGGTGGAGAATGCTTGTTGTTACAATGGCAAAATCTCCATGCGGCAATTACAAATTCTGTTCATTCAACTATGTAAGCCTGTAAGAAGTTGATTAGATTAAAAAAAATTAATTGTACTGCATACTAACATATTTAAAATGTATAAATATGTTTGGGAAATAGTTAATTGTCATTCCTTTCATACCACAGTATCTTGCACTTTATGAAGAATAGGCCATGTGAACTGTTAGTGAGAGGCAGTGATAAGCAAAGTACAGTAAGTTGCCAGCTTCCCCTTGTCATTTTACAAGCACTTGACATAATAGTGTTTTAGGACATGCTCAAAATCTGTAAGCTGATCAATATTTTTGGTCTATAATTTTGGCTAGTGTGACCATATGTGGAGTTTACACATTCTGTTGTTTTTTTATGGTTTTCTTTTGGGAGCTCTTAATTAGCCTTGGGTTATGTTGGTTGACCCTGTAATGAGCTGCTGTCTGGTTCAGGCTTGTTGCCTATTAAATATCCATTGTTGGGCAACAGACACTCATAAAATAGCAGTTAAGTGACCGAACCATTTATTTCAATAGTGTTTCATTCTGCTGCTAATAGAATTATTAATTCTTTATCAGTGTATTGTTCCCTAAGTTGTGTACATGTCATGAAAATCTTTCACCAATCTAATCAGAATTTTTACTCTGTTTCATTATTGTAGGTTGCACCATTGACATTATAAAGCTTTAAGTTCGGCCATATCGTTGATCTGCTCTAACTATTAAAAAAAATACATTTATAAAATTTTATAGCATGTCTTTACGTGAAAAGGTCTTGGGATGCTATTCACTATAGAAATGTGCTGTATAAAGTCAAGTGCATTGGTTTCAATGCCTGAACGTCTCAAACTAAATTTGTGTATTTCCAAGAAATAGAAGCATATTATTTAATTGCCAAAAAAACCCCACTTTTGCTGTATCCTTACAACTATGTGATGAGTGCAGGAAACCTGTAAAAGCATTTCTTCTGTTGAGATCTTCAATATCATTTCCCAAACTGTTGTTTTTAACCCACTGTTACTGTTCTGGCCTACAGACAAAGCAGTGATATCTACATCATATCCATATCTGTCATTTTGAAATCCTAGAAAGTGAATGGAAAGCCATTTTTGCATGTATTGTCTCCGAAAACAATTAACTGCATTTTATAATATACTTCCTAAATAATACCGAACCCTTGTAGTAAATATGATTGTTTATAATACTATGGAATTATTGAGCAGCCACAGTCTAAAAGTATTTACATTTTCATTTATGTGTACTGTACTTCCATTTTATTTAGAAAATTATTATTGATCTTAACCGGAAAAAGCCTAGAAGAAATTTTGTATAATTAGGAAAAATCTCCAAATAAGTACATTACATATTTTATGAATAATTAGCAACTTTCTTGCGGCTTATAGTTTCTCTTTATTTATTTATTTTTTGGTCATTAATTGTAATTGTTTGTAAAACATGTTTTATACCTAATGCCCTTAAGAAATAAAAAATCAGCTCACTGTGCTCTTTAGTGAACTATTTTCAATGTATTTTACAAGAACTCAAGTTCTTCTACATAAAAACAAACAAATCAAGGTTGTTGACCCTCTTACTTTTTGCAGTCATTTGCATTGTTGTATTCTTGAAAAGGGTGATTGTTGTGTTATAATAATGTCAAGCTGGTGAATTTGACATGTATTTCATTTAAATGATGGAAATTATGGAGTTGTTATCAGTGCTTAAATAGAAAACCATAGGTTGTAGGAAGTTATAGTGAATTCCCTGGGACAGAAGTAGGGTGCGCCAACGACAACAATTTGGGTACCGGTGTGTAATGCTGGCATTAAATTAGCTCATTGGCTTAATACATAATTAGCACTTTATTTTCCCTTGAGAGAAACTGAGCTTTTTACAGAAGCTCTATAAATAAATATTATAACAAATAACCGAGCGGCATGGTGTCCCATTAAGGAGACCAGGGTTCTCGTCCTGGTTCTTCCTTGCTTAGAGTTTGCATGTTCTCCCCATATCTGTGTGGGTTTCTTCCAAGTGCTTTGGTTTTCTCCCACAGTCCAAAGACATGCAGGTTAGGTGAATTGGAGTTTCCTAAACTGGCCCTATTATGTAGGTGTGATGTATGTGTTTCCCCTGCGGTGGACTGGCACCCTGTCCAGGGCTTCTTCCAGCCTTGGTGCCCTATGGTCACTGGGATAGACTCCGGCAGACTCCCATGACCTTGTTCAGGACTAAGCGGGTTAGAAAATGACTGAAAAAAATTTAAAATAACAACCCTCCCTAATACACTCCAGAATTACTAAAAACAAAGAAACAACTTCAGACTTTGCCAAAGATGAAAAGATCAGTCCTGTCTACATGTATAGTTGCAAACATATTTCACATGAATATCTTGCAGTCTTTGTTCCTCTGCCCACACTCTATGCAGCAAACTTGTACTGAAGTTTTCACTCTCTTTAATCTAATGCGTCTTTGTCCCCTTTGCTTCTCTCCCATTCCTTTTATCCCTCAATCACAGTGTCAACAGCTACAGCTGCTGCTTAGGAACCAGCTTTTTAATTACTATTATTATTTATTATTTTTTATTTTATTTTTTTTTAACTACACTGACCTGATGCCTTTATCAGTTTTTGTAAGGCATTCGACTCAGTTGATTGAGCTGCCCTGTGGGACATCCTGAGACTTTGCAGGATTCTTCAGAAATTGCTGGATATCCTGGCTGGCCTGTACACAGATGTTGTGAGTGCTGTGCAGAGTGGGTACTGAACTTCTGTGTTTTTTTCACAGTTCATTCTGGAGTTCATCGGGGTGTGTTGTTGCTCCTACTCTGTTCAGTGCTTGCATGGATTGGGTTGGGCAGGGTCGTGGGGTCCATCCAGCAGCTGTGGGGCATCTGTTGGTAAAGAGAGATTCACTGATTTTGACTTTGCCAATGATGCTGTGATCTTCACAGATTCAATGGAGACTCGAGAGACTGAGCGAGTGGTCCGAGTGTCTGGGCTTGGGATTGTTTAAAAAAAGATCCAGGCCTTTAATGATGTCTTGGGCACAGCCATCAGAAGTGCATCTGTCTGCGGAGAGAATGTCGACCTTGTCGAGAGGTTTACTTACCTTGGCAGTGACATTGATGTCTCTGGTGACTCTACCTATGAACTCAGTTGACAGATTGGGAGAGCATGGGGGGTCATGAGGTTGCTGAAAAGGGGTGTTTGGCTCTCCCGATATCTTTGCAAAAGGACAAAGGTCCAAGTCTTTAGAGTCCTGGTGCTCACTGTATTGCTCTATGGTTACACCTGAGATGAAGACTGGATTCATTCAGTACTGTGTCTCTTTGGAGAATCCTTGGGTACCGCTGGTTTAACTTTGTGTCAAACAAGTGGTTGCTCATGGAGTCCCGAATGAGGCAAATTTCCTGCATTGTGAGTAAATATCAGTTACGGCACTATGGCCATGTGGCGCAATTCCCAAGGGTGATCCAGATCTTACGATACTCATTGTTGAGGACCTGAACAGCTGGACCAGGCCAAGGGGACACCCACATAAGCTGGCCGTGGCAGATAGATGGTTATTTCAGAAGGCTGGGACTGAACCGCTTGTCTGTCCGGAGGGTTGCCAACTGGGATCCTAAGCTGTTTTGTCATGTGGTGGGTGCGGTAACGCCGTTTCCAGTGTATGCTCCCCAACTTGACTGGTATTTTGGCATACTTTTTTCCTTATCACATCAGCCAATCAAAGAACAGACAGGTGCAACATTGATAAGGATACTTTTTTGATCTTTAAGTGAAGTGTATAATAAACTTTGTTTATTTAAGCAGTCTAAAAAGCAAAAAGCAAATATTTTATGGAGATTTTGGGATCCTGCATCACATGTGGATCTCTCAGAGCGCAGACGGTTCAAAAGCCGAGGTACCAAAGCAGAGCTCTGGCACAAATTTTTACCCTCATGACTTTTTAAGAAGTAAAAAATGTACCGATTATATCATTAATGGTCTTTATGTAAAAAATGCAGAATGTTAAGAACATTACATTTTTATCAAGAAAATGTATTTTTTATATGCAAAATGGCTATAAGATGTGAAAATTATATCTGCATTCTGTTTTAAACAGTTATTTCTAGATGCTGAAGAGTATATCCTGAAAGTTGACATTACAGCATTTGTTACTTTTTATTTTCCATTAATCACAGTTTTCCTTTGTTCTGTACTTCTAGGTGAGAAATGGCTCGGACCGCTCACTAGCAATAGCAAGTCAAAAATATGAACACAGAGTGGAACCTTCTGTTTTCTGAGTTTCATCCCACCAGTAGGGCTGTTTTCTTCTGATTGTTTACTATATAAATAAAGTGTTTTTTCTCTAATCTGACAAAATTCCTGGTTGTATTTTTTTATTGGGATCTTTTATTCACAGTGGGTGTTTGTACTTAGTCATCCTTAATTTTTTCCTCTTGTCCCTGCCACTCATAACTACTGGTTTCAGCTGTAACCTTTATCTTAATCAGAGGCTATTTCCAGATATAAAACTGGGTTCCTCCTTTTCTTAAACAGCTTGTTTCTTCTGTAGAATCAGAAATATCAATCGTTGTGCATGTTTATTTCAATAAAACTGTAGAAAAAAATGCAGTGTTTATTTATATATATATCCTTTTTCTAAAATTTGTGTTTCTATTTATCTATCCTGGCAGCATCAGATATAAGTTAAAATGATCATAGTAGCCAGTCCTTCTTAGACACACCCTCAGAGCTCTAATTTGAGTTGCCATTTAACCCAGCATGCATGTGTTTGGGATATGGGAGTAAACCAAAGTACTCAATTAAAATCCATACAGATAGTGGCAGGGCTGAGAATTGAATGTAAATCTGAGATGTTGTGAGGTTCCATGCAGTGCTGATGGGTTAAGAGACTACTTCCAAAGACACAAATTTAGATGCAAATAAAGATTTAACAATATCTTCAAACTAGGCTGAAGTAAAATGAAGAGTAATGGAACCCAGTAAAAAGATATTTGCTCTTTCGTTATTGCAGATTTAAGACCCTGAATATTTTCAAGCTTTTCAACCAAAATCTAATCTATACTAATAAACGGCAAAGCCCTCACTCACTCACTGACTCACTGACTGACTGACTCATCACTAATTCTCCAACTTCCCGTGTAGGTAGAAGGCTGAAATTTGGCAGGCTTATTCCTTACAGCTTCCTTACAAAAGTTGGGCAGGTTTCATTTCGAAATTCTACGCGTAATGGTCATAACTGGAAGCTGTTTTTCTCCATTTACTGTAATGGAGATGAGCGTGAAACCCGTGGGGGCGGAGTTTCGTGAGATATCATCACGCCTCCCACGTAATCACGCAGTAGGTAGAAAACCAGGAAGAGGCCCAAAAAGCGCTGAAGAAAACATGCATTATATAATTGAGAAGGCAACGAAACAATAAGAAGCGAGCGAGTGACATATACAACCATATTCATGAGTTCTGCTACTTCGGAAACAAAGCACGATGTAAACCTAAACTTTAAATTAAGTTCATAGACAGGCTGCCGCTAGCGTTTGTAATTTAGTGCCTGCCCATATAAGGCCGTCCGTCAGCGGCAATCCAATAGAAACACTGCCACGGGTAAATATTCACGGGTGAAGGACTGTGCTTATGCAGAGGAAGATGAGATGGTCAGGGTGGTGTTTGGCACAAACTCAGCGAAACTGCGAGAGAAAGTTTTAAGT
>JANRMT010062804.1:26925647-26961675 GCA_026402145.1 Polypterus bichir lapradei
CTGTAAATCCAATAAACTTCATTTCACTTCTCAAATATCACTGTGTGGGTCTCCTATATGATATATTTAACTGACATTTTTTATTGTAACAACCAACGATTTATACAGGAAAATAATGACTATTAACAAGGTTGCCCAAACTTTTGCATCCCACTGTATATGTGTTTTAGAGGATAGCTGCAGATTGGCAGAGATATCACGGCCACGTGTGTTTCTCCCCACACAGGGATGCTCTTCAATCAGAGCTGAACATGATCAGATACAGTGCTAACGTTTGACATTGGTGCGTACCTACCTTCAGCTTGGCCAGAATTACATTTTTATTTTATTTTTTTTATTGATGTTTACAGTTTGTCCTGTTTCACTACTACATGAGTAGAGCCATGGGGGGCATCTAGTCAATTATAAAAACAGATTTGGTTTTGCAGCAAACCAGGATTTAAAGAATTGAGAGGCAGAAGTACATTTTCAGTTTAATTGGTGAAGGTACTATTAATCTGTGATGCAGACAATTGCTGGTGAATTACCAGTAAGTTATAGGAGGTCTGAGAACTCGCTATGTGGGTGGATTACTTCTGTAGGTTGAAGACTCGCACATTTAAGGGTGTTAACGTGAAACATCTCTTGACAGTGTGGCTGTGGGCAACTTCAGACTTTATTGGGTTTTGGAAATTGATTCAGTGATCTAACTATAAAAATAAAGGAAGCAAACAATAAAAGAAATAATACATACTGTATAATGATACGGCTTTGTGTCACAATCTAGACTTTGATCGCAATTTTTATAGCCTTTTCCATGTCCGCTAAAAATATTAGATTTGAAGATGAAGGGATTTAGTGGCTTAATTTATTTTTTGATCTGGAGCATTTTTAACATTATTGTGAATTTAAACCACATTCTTCCACAGTGTCACTTTGTTTCTCTTGTGGGCACTACATGTTTGCGCCATTGTAGTCATGACACACGGTTTAGTTGCTGAGATGTGTCCTTGGAAGTCACACCAATTATGTCTCCAGCATAATGGATATTTAAACTCCTGGTACAGAGGCTTCAGTGTCCATGTTTGTAGTTTGTCAAAAGAATTAAAATTTAGGGTAAATGAGTGCTTCTACTAGGTTCCTAGATATGAATTACAGTCATGCACAGATTTATGGCCAACCGAGTTCAAGCCATTCATACCTACAGCAGAGGAGCATAAAAAAACAATAGAGTCACAATGTTTTGAAAATTGCCAAAACCAGCTGCCACAAAAATCATACACTGGTTGTTTAACAAGCACTTGTGGCAGTGATGTCAGTCACAGAATAATACACTCTACATAGAAGCAGTGAGAGAAGCAGAATTGAGTTGCAGAGGTAGCAGTCTCTCGGCTGTCTTCTTTACTGTACTGATGGTGCAACCAACAAATGGCCACAAGCTAGCAATAAGTTAAAAAAATATCAGTGTTCTAGTCTTCGGGGCATTGATTTTGTGTTTCTGATCTACGTATGCAGATAGTTTGCATTTTTTATTCCACCAAGAAGATAGATACTTCTTGTAAACAGTAATAAGTCTGTTGTTGTTGTTATTATTATTAATTCCCAGGTTCTCATATGTTTTCTTACTCTTAGAGGATCCTATAGGGTTTGCTTTGATAAGCACTGTTCCACTTGGCCAGTTCTTAGGCAGTTAGTACACACCACCTTCCCATAACGGACCCGTCATCTGCCAATGGGGACTTGTAGATCGGTTTGATCTACTCTGTACCGGTAGTTAAAGTATGCAGTACCAGTGACCCACAGCAGGTCCACAGAGCCATAGTTTGTGATCAACATACTGCTAAATGGCCAGTCCCAACTGGAGCCATAATTCAGCGTATGACTGTACTTTCTGTTTCCTGACTAAGATTTACATCTTTTTGATTTGGTGCCATTTCGTGGTCTTCACTGGTTTTTGACTCTCTTGTGTTTTGATATATGACTTTTATTTTACATTCAGATCTTGTTCTTTAGATGTCTGAGCTCCTAGTTATGACTCTTGGGCTTGTTACTACAGAAAAATGTATCCCGATTACGTTCTTCATTCCTGTGGTCCCCCTAGTGCAGACATAATAACAAAAAAATTCAGGCTTAGGTATAATACTGGCTTTACTGGAAATTCACCAAATGATGCACTGTAAAGCAGCAATATTTCAGTTATCTTTGAGATGAAGGTATTGCACAGACTCTTCCTTCACTCGTAGAGCTGTTCGAGAATGTCATTCATTAAGTGATCAATTACAGTAAGTCATAAGATTCAGAAATAGGGAAAACATGACTTGTTTTGTACTGATGCAGGAAATGATTATGCACACTGAAAAAAACAATAAAGTATGAGAATAATCTGAAAAGAATGTGAACTGCCTTATCCCGGATCTTCCGCTTAGCTTGTTTTGAAAGATACTAAGTAGCAGGGTGTGTTTGGTCACAGAATTTGTAATGTGAATAATCAGGCAGCAGAGATTTAAATTGTGCTGGGCCTCCACCGGAGCTCCACATTTACTCACTTCTTAATTGCAATGGGCTTTACATTACTGGGCTGGTTTGTTTATTCTGCACCTTTGACTTGCTGTGAATGGTTGAGCAAGTCACTTAACCTGTCTGTGTGTCAACTGTAAATAAAACTACATGGAGGAATGCAAAATTATATATTTGTCTCAAGAGTTTATAATGTCAAAGATGTGTCAGTATATCCATCTTTGATAACAACCATGCATCTCCATAGCAGGTCATCACTGTCAAAGGTGGTGCTGTATTGAACCATCATGGAAATTATCTACCAGTTATCACAGTTCTATTGTGTGTGACTTGGACACTCTTGAATAGCACATGAAATAGTTTATTAGACTTTGCCAGTGTAAGAATGTCCATTCATTCATCTATTCATGAAGGAAGAGTCTGGTGGAGACCCTGTCCTCACTGTAGGACTTTCCTGTTAGACCTGACTGTACCAAAACTTTGATGCTTGCTCTGTTGCACAGTTGCAGCTGAAGTTTACAACTCCATTTGTGGTTGTCATCAAGTTGAACTAGGGCTGGCTGCATTAATTGTTAGAATGCTTCTTCCCTTCTCCTATCTAGTTCCTATGGAGTTTATTTAAAAACTACATTTGTTACCTGTTGAAGACAGGTAATAAAGTAAATTTTAAAACATCTGATGGAGATATCCCTTGCTATATGTGTACCCTCAGTGTTCCTCCTACATATTTCCTCTTTCTCCTTGTGTGTCTCAACCTCTTTTGCCAGGTGCTTCCTTTCTCACTCTCATTCGCATAAAGCCTGCTTTTCAGACTCTGTCATTCCAACTTTGTTTGTCTCCTGTTTGCTTTTTGACTGCCACCAATGATCGATAGATCCCCATTACCTGCTGTAAAAACATCATTCATATTCTTGTAAATACTTCCCATCTTTGTAGACATCTCTCAGAGTTCCTCCTACACTTTTATTTACTAATGCGTCTGAAAGTCTCTTGCCCAGCAGTTCATTACTTGATCACATTCCTATAAAGGCTGATTCTCGGACTCTTCAATTTTGATTCTTCTTGCTTGCCTCCTGTCCACTTTTTGACTACCACCAATGGTAGATGGGCCCATAGTACCTGCTATGAAAACATCATTTGTATTCTTGTGAATACTTCCTGTCTTTGAAAGCAGCTCTCAGTATTCATCGAATGCCTTTTCTCAGTATCATCTGGTGTCTCAAACATTCTTGCCCAGATATCCACCGTGAAACATTATTTGTATTCTTCCAAACACTTTTTGTCTTTGAAGGCATCCCAGGTTATGTGGCATTAGTATTTAGTCTCCCAGGATTGCTCTGTACAATATGTTATTGCGTTATTGTTAATGTAATGCTCCACTTTAACTCCTTTGCCAAAGTGAGCAATCAGATTGCTCAGGGGATTCACACACACACACACAATCAGGCAGTAGTGCTTTATTATATTAGTAGAAGTAGATAGATGAGCGTAAGGCATAGCAGAGAAGAAAATTGAAAAAAATGATTTCTTTTATTCACTCAGTATTTTCTAAACTAAGATTAGAAGCAGAAGTCAAACAAATGGATGTACCCATAACACTACAACCTGGATGTATAGCAGCTCTTCTAGTCCTTAGTGTGTGTAGATATCAAGTGACGCTTTCTTTTGTTCTTGCATTGCACTTCTTAGCTGATAGGCCCTTAATCCAGTGGTATCTGGATAGATATTGATGGAAGGGGAGAGATGACCAGCTACTGGCGTGCCCCATATTTAAGTCAGCCTTAGATCAATATTGCAGCATTGCTTAAGGGCCATCTCTCTTCCTGTGCTTTGGTCATATTGTATGCCTCTGGACAAATCCTGGCTAGGCATGACCTATGTTCTCGAACCTTCTATCAATCCCTCATGGTCGTGCACTTTGCTAAAATGTTTCATTTTGCCTTGCAGCCCCAAGCTTGTGGTTAATGAGTCAACTGAAATGACCCCAAATTCCTCTTTTAACTGTTTGTGACTCATTATACAGTGAACAGAGCAAGCAGGCAAGTTCTTTTTATATATTGACTAAAAAGTTACACTGCAAAGTTTTCTTTTAAACCTTAGCAGTTTTTTTTTTCTAGCACATATTTATCACACTAAACATTCCAAAATCTGTCCCCATTATTCCCTGCTTAAATACACATTGAGACCTATCCCCACAGCACTGGGCACAGGGCAGGAATCATCCTGGATGAGGCAGCCATTTATAGCAAGGCTCTTTCATGCACACAGCCCACTCAATGTCTGTGTTCAGAGTTCTAAGTCTTTGGGATATACAGTAGGAGGAAAACCAAAGTCCCCAGAGAAAAAGCCCTGCAGACAAAAAGACAACATGCAGACTGCACATAGACAGTAATAGGGCATGGGATTCAAAACTGGTGCTTCAAACTCACACTACTAACCACTGCACTACTGATGCTCTTTAATTTTGTTATGGTGACTGGCAATCTCACATCTACTCTATAACTTTTTGGTGTGTTTTATATAAAAAAGAGATGAACAGGGACCACTTCAAATTTTATTTATCAAAACAGAAGGCGTTAGCTTACAGCATGAGCCTTTGGCATCTATGACTGGTAAAATGCATCATGTCAAGTGGAAGGACTGACAGGAGATACAAATTTAGTTTTTAGTACTGAACAGGGTTTGTGTTTATTTCTGAATGTCTGCCTTTTTGGTGTAGTAAACTGATATATGCCAAGATAAAGGAACAGTTTCAAGTTTTAACCACCTACTTTTATTTGTGCCACACCTGCATTTAAAATGAGCAGCGCAACTCGTATTTTCACAAAGTCTTTTGTACTCAGTCTCATTATATTTCATTTCACAATGTGCTGGCCATTTACTAACCTGCTTATCCAGTTTGGTGTCATGAAGTATTAGACGTAAGACAGACACCAGCCCTAAATGGGATACCAGTCCATCTCATTTATTTATACTGGGTCAGTTGAGATTAGCCTATTAATCTAATCGATTGCAGAAATTTCACTCTCAACTTTATGGCGTATTCTCAAAAAGTGTCACATTAGACTTCATTCATGTTTGAATGCGCTATTCATTTCATACTGTTTAATTAAATCAAAGGTCAAGTTTCAGCTGATTGCTGAAGCAGAACTCTTTGGAGATGGCATCATAAATATGAGCTGAAGAACAAAATGTTTCCTTTCATCTTTGGGTGTTCCTGCAAACATTTGCTTTAACACATTAGAATAATAACACATCTGTTGGCCAACTCAGGGAAATATAAAAAAAAAAAAACACCATAACTTTTTGTGAAACATGATCAGAAATCCATTTTGTCTTAGAATGACGCTAGGCTTGTGGTTAAGTCATATAGTGCATTAGACTGGCAGAACAGCTGAAAACGTGATCATTCTAAACAGCTTCAGTGTATTCTGTTCACGTGCCTGCATGATAACCTCATGCTATGCCCACACCTTCTTTCTATTATTAATTTATTCATCCATACAGCTTCTGCACTCACTTATTCCAGTGCAGATTCCTGGCATGGTCACAAACAAAAAAAGAGACAATAGTGGACAGGATGAAACTCAAACATTTTGTTAATATTTATGCCTATTTCATCACAGGGTATGCTGTACATTCACACCAGTATACAACCATTAGTCAGTTATGCTATACATTTTTGGGATATGGGCAGAGACCGCTGGTAGATGAGCAAGTGAACAGTCTGGTTTTACGCCTAAGAAGTCTACCATCGACCGCATCCTGGCACTGAGGGTTCTCATAGAGCGCAAATGTGAATATCGGCAGAGTTTCTTTGCAGCTTTTGTCGATTTTCACAAAGCGTTCGACTCAGTTGATCGAGCTGCCCTGTGGGACATCCTGAGGGTTTGCGGGATCCACTCCAGATTGCTGGATATCATGGCTGGCCTGTACACTGGTACTGTGAGTGCTGTGCAGAGTGGAGGCAGGACCTCTGTGTTTCTCCCAGTTGATTCTGGGGTTCATCAGGGGTGTGTTATTGCTCCTACTCTGTTCAGTGCTTGTATGAACTGGGTGTTGGGAATGGTTGTAGGGCCTCTGTTGGTGAAGAAAGATTCACAGATCTTGACTTTGCTGACCATGCTGTGATCTTCGCAGAGTCAATGGAGGCATTGATCGGGGTGGTCGAGAGACTGAGCAAGGAGTCTTGAGTGTCTGGGCCTGCTGAGTGTCCTGGATAAAAGCCAAGATCTAGGCCTTTAATTACCTCTTGTGCACAGCCATCAGCAGTGTGTTTGTCTGCGGAGAGAGTGTTGACCTTGTTGAGAGGTTTATTTACCTTGGCAGAGACATTCATGTCTCTGGTGACTCTTCCTATGAAGTCAGTAGACAGATTGGGAGAGCATGGGGGTCATGAGGTCGCTGGAAAGGTGTGTGGCGCTCCTGATATCTATGCAAAAGGACGAAGGTTCAAGTCTTTACAGTTCTGGTGCTTCCTGTCTTGCTATATGGTTGCGAGACATGAACGCTATCCAGTGACCTGAGACAAAGACTGGACTCCTTTGGTACTGTGTCTCTCTGGAAAATCCTTGGGTACCGTTGGTTTGACTTTGTCTCGAATGGGCGGTTGCTCATGGAGTCCCGAATGAGGCACATTACCTGCATTGTGAGAGAGCGTCAGTTACGGCACTACGGCCATGAGGTGCGTTTCCCAGAGGGTGATCCGCCTCACAAGATCCTTATTGTTGTGGACCCAAGTGGCTGGACCAGGCCAAGGGGTCACCCACATAACACCTGGCTGTGGCAGATAGAGGGTCATTTCCAGAATGTAGGACTGGACTGCGTGTCTGCCTGGGGGGTTGTCAACTGGGATCCCGAACTGTTTCGACGTGTAGTGGGTGCGGCAACGCACAGTACCAGTGCATGCTCTCTAACTTGACTTGGCAGAGATCACGAGAAAACTATACAGGCAAGGCAGAACATACTAACTCTGCAGAGTCTCTGGGTTGAAATTTGTGAGACATCAGCAAAGAGACCACTACACCCCCATGACCACCTCCTTTCTGTATTCTTGCCTGTGTGTATGGAGTTTTCTTGAGAGGTGGCTATCTCATGTCATGATAAAGTAGAACTTGATCACAATAAGAATCAGTGGACCATCACTTCCCTCAGACTGATCTCAGAGACCCACAGCAAATCCTTTTGGCAGGGGTTGTAACACATTAGAGTCTTTGTGTCCCTATTATTCATTGCCACCAACCCATTGCCAGCCCCTGAAGATGACCACCTTTTAAAAAATATTCTTACATACTTTATCTTCTTCCATTATAATTTACAGTGTTAGTGGTCTTAAGCAATTTAAATGTGTCTAGAAATTGTTGTATACACCCTTCCAGGATAGGTGTGCAGTATATTCATACAGAATCCTGTTTTATTCCTTGCTCCCTTATTTGTGTTAAAGCAATCATAAAGTTAAAGTAATCAAACTGTTTGGGATTCAACCCTTGCCCCTTTAATAAAATGAGAGGCTGGCTGTATGTAGCAATTGAAAAACAATCAACCTGCCATTATAGATTGTACTGAGCTGGTATGGTATTACTGTATGTGCTACTGGTGAGTTTTGGGCAAACAGGTCAGAGTGTGGGGGTAACAGTGCAGTATGTGACACACCACAAGGTGAGGCGTCCTGTGGCCTTCCCTGTTACTCCACTACTGTTTTTTTTTTTTTTTTAAAAAAAGAATGTACAATTTCTATATGTCCTGTACAAAGGACAACCAAAATGCAGGCCTGTACTAGTTTGCCTGATGATTTGCACCCACCAGTTAAGTGTATGTGATCTGGGAAGCACTGTAGTCCCACGTGAAAGTGTAAGAAATGGTTGTCTTCAATGACTAAAAAGGGATTTCACCATGTACTAGAGTTATAAAAAAAAATAAACAAGCTGAACTTCGCCCGAGACACAATCCAATCCGTTGACAAAGCTGAATAGCCCTGGAGTGCGTGTTTCAGTTATCATGGGTCATTTGATTATATAATTACTAGAAAAACGCAGTCTAGTGATAATCAGTTCATCTTTAGAACAATGGCAAAAAAAGAAGAAAACTACATAATAAACAAGAAAAAAGAAGAAACAAAATTCAAACAGTTGAAATGTGGAGACGCATGAAAAATTTTATGCCCTGGTGGTATGAAGTATTTCACGCTACACCATATTAGAATTTTTAGAATCCCTGGTCTACAAAGGTGTTTGATCGAGAGTTCAGTAATGTTTTGAAAACATATTTCTTCAAAACATGACATATCTTACTGTCCAGCATTTTAAAATGTAGTCTTTCCCCAAACAACTATATATAAACTAATCAGCAGCTCTTGTGACATCATACAGAGGCAGGCAACAGATATACAGTATATCTAGTGACCACTGGATAGACATAAATCAGTGGAAAGGACCAATCCTACTATCATCTAAAGCGGACATCACATTAGTCAACTTCTAGTCGTGAGCTGTGTCAGACTTGCTAAATGGAATTGCTGATTATGTTACTAGGCCATGTCATTTTAAATGATTGAAACTCACTGCCCATGTCACATTTACGAAGCACTGACCTGCCAGCCTGCGTTGGGCTGGCGCCCTGCCCAGAGTTTGTTTCCTGCCTTGCACCCTGTGTTGGCTGGGATTGGCTCCAGCAGACTCCCTTGACCCTGTAGTTAGGATATAGCAGGTTGGGTAATGAATGGATTGATGACCTTCCAGCACAGTCTTGCTCTCCCATTTTTCTGATAGCCAATAGCTATGTACGAAGAGCTACAGTGAGTTCAGCTGCAATCTCTGCCTTTTTTTAAATTTTTGTCATGATATGTAAAACATGTGACATCAGACAGACGAGATTCTCTTCTGTAGATGAAGTCTAAAACACTTGTGTTCCTTATTAGTTGTCGCTGGATTACAGTACTTTTATGCATTGTACTTCCAGATGAGCTTTTTTTTTTGTTCTTTATTTCACATTCTTCAATTTCCTCTATAAGTAATTTGTTAATTTTTGCATAAGCCTGTCCCTAAGGATGAAGACAAAATCGAACCTGTTTGATTATATTGGTGTGAGTCACAGCCTTGCTGGGTTTGGCAGATTACATGACTGACTACTTCCAACTCACTAAGATAATGTAAATGATGGCTACAACTGAAAATTGCTTAAACTGAAAATTGGTCAAGTTACTTAGCCCTAAGTTTGACACTAACAAAGAAATCAAAAACACTAGCCAGGAGACAAAAACTGAAAATATTCTTTGAAGAATTCATACACTGATAAAGTGAGTTTTTCTTTTGTCTGTGTAGAATCTCAGATGCTTTCAAGTTTGTGATGGTGGCTTTTTAAAATATCACTGCACAAACATCACAGATGACACACTTCTGGCTACGAGAACATAGCAACGCCATAGCAATGGTAATAAAATGGCGATATCCAGTATCAAAACAATACAGCATCCCAAAAGACGTGATAAAAATTCAGATATTTATCTACTGTACATGGAGTGTTTTTATTAATGGCAGACTATTCTTGATATCAGCAAACACATAAATATAACTGAATATAAAGATATTAATGCTGGACATAAGTAAAAAAGAAGAATTAAACAGAAGCATGATCAAAATATCATCTTCCAAACATGCAATATAATTGTATGAGGGTCAACAGTTGGCAGCATTATTTACATTTTTATTGAGTTATTCATTTGTTGTTAGTCAACTTTGGCATCAGTTTTGGCATCCAGGAATCAGTTTGTCATGTCCATGTTCAGCATGTCCAACCAGGAGGAGACTTTGCAGCAAACCTAGGACTCACTAGAAGGATTATATCCCACAGCTGGCATGGGAACATCTTGATAGTCCCCCGGAGATGTTGGAGGAAGTGGCAGGGAAAAGGCATGTCTGGCAACTTTGTTAGACTGCTGCCTGGACCTGGAAAAGTGGTAGAACATGGATCGATGGATCATTTGTTGTTAATCATTGCACACTGCTGATGGTTACGTGCTTCTCAATGTTTATTTGCGTCATCATAATGGTTTGGGATCTTGCAATGAGGCTCTGCATTCTGTCAACTTGTACACACAGCTAATCTGCAGTGGTTGAGACTGAAAAGAACAATACTGAAAACAAATTGTCAGCTTTTTCCTAATCTCTTTGCTGAATCACTTGATATCATCTTCTTGAGGTCTTTGCTGTGTGTTTCTAAATTGTCTTTTGATTACTGGTTATTTCATGCTTTTGCTTTAAGTACATCCTTCCAAGTATTTTTATTATTAAATATGTATATTTATTTTAATTTAGTTAAATTAGTTTTCTTTACTTTATTCATTACATTTGTTCATTGTTTCTTCTTGTTTGTAGAATTTTGTGAAAAAAATTATAGTTGACAAGGTATGTTTTGCCAAAACGTTTAAAATGTAATATTTTTCTGAAAAAAAGCCATCATTTAGGTTTATTTTTGAAAATTGTTTCTATATACAGTAGATGTCATAAACTTGCAACAATTTTACCTTATCAGTATTCTCCATTGTATTTGGTCAAAAAAGGTGATATTATTAAGGAAAAATAGATTTAGCACACCCAAGGTCTCTTTATGTTACGTTGTTGTGGCACAGATATCTCATGGCATGGACCTTCTTGGTGATTGTGTTCTTCTTTTAAAAGCTTGTCAGGGTCATGATGAACACCCTAGTCATTTTGACAGATTAAATCAGTACATATTTATACAAAGGTATCGCTTTTTGTGCAGTGGTAAAATTCAGGAAATTACCATTTTGCCATTTTTAAAGTTTTCACCTTTCTTAAAATGCAATGTAACCATTTGTTATTGGAAATGTTCTTCTTTACAAGCTTGTCTTCTGCAAAAAAAAAGTAACTTTCTACTAATTTTTCTATTTTATGTGATTAGGACTACCTGCTGTTACAGAAATCAAAAATCAGGAGTGGTCTCCCCTAGACTTTCTCATATACTCAGATATGGGGTGGATATTTGAGGAGTAAACCGCAAGAAAATGATTATATTTTTATATTATGTACATTAAAGAATCATCAACAACCATCGGAAATAGTCCACAAGTTTATAGAAATCTACATTTTTTACCTAATACTTTTATGCAAAATTTGGTTGACCTAAGTGAAAGCATAGTCAAGTTATTGTGTTTACATACACACACAGACAGATACGCAGACATAATTCCAAAAATGGTATTTTCGAACTCAGAGAGGTGTAAAACGTCAATATTCATCAAAATCTCGAAATGGAATTTTTGGAGCATTCCAATACTTTCCCTATACAGTAGAACCTCGGCTCACGACCATAATTCGTTCCAAAACTCTGGTCGTAAACCGATTTGGTTGTGAACCGAAGCAATTTCCCCCATAGGATTGTATGTAAATACAATTAATCCATTCCAGACCATACGAACTGTATGTAAATATATATATATTTTTTAAGTTTTTAAGCACAAATATAGTTAATTAAACCATAGAGTGCACAGCGTAATAGTAAACTAAATGTAAAAACATTGAATAACACTGAGAAAACCTTGAACAACAGAGAAAACTAACACTGCAATAGTTTGTGCTATAGCGCTACCAACCGCTGGCTAAAAGCACTTTTTTAATGAGTTTTAAGCACAGGGAAAAAAATGAACATTTGAAAAAATCCGTAATTTAATAAACCACCAAGAAAAATAGCATTGCAACAACGCACGTTACGAACAGATCGCTGGAAACAGAAGTGAAAACAAAATCAAGCCCAGTGCATTCTTTAACTGCCTTCCTACCTTATGTGTCCAGCTCTCTCTCTCGCACTGCCTGTGTGTCTGCATCTCGGGCTGCCTTTGTGTGTGTGTGTGTGTGTCACGATCTCTCTCGCGCTGCCTCTATGTGTGTGTGTGTGTGTCGTGCTCTCTCTGGCGCTGCCTCTGTGTGTGTGTGTGTGTGTGTGTGTGCGCGTGTGCGTGTGCGTGCGGGCCTCTCTCCCGCTGCCTGTGTGTGTGCGTGCGGGCCTCTCTCGCGCTGCCTGTGTGTGTGCACGTGCACCTCTCTCGCACTGCCTGTGTGTGTGCGCACGTGCCTCTCTCGCGCTGCCTGTGTGTGTGTGTGTGTGTGTGTGTCTATCACACTCTCTCTCTTGCTCACTGCACAGGAAATGCACAAGGAGAGACTGAACATGTACAAACCGAAAGGGAAACTGGCTTGTTCGTATACCGAGTGTGTGGTCGTGAACCAAGGCAAAAGTTTGGCGAACTTTTTGGTTGTAAACCGAGTTGTACGTGTACCGAGACGTTCGTGAACCGAGGTTCCACTGTACTCCATATATAAGAAAGTCAAGGAGGTATAAAATGTCAAGACTCATCAAAATCTCGATATCAAATTTTTAGACGATTACAATACTTTCCCTATACTTCGTACATAAGAGCACATAAAAGAAAACTAAATGAAAATGAACTTTCAACACTTCAATTATTGTTTTCAAAGTACTTTTAGCACATTCTTAACAATACTATAACATGAGCAAAATCCTAATTAAACCAGTTTACCTCGGGGAACCACAGAACTGTCTGTTCAGTCCTAATGACTTTTGATTTGGCTATCAACAAGTCAATAAATTATGTGTAAATCGTACTACAAATTACGGTAAGCTCAGGTGTTTCCCTCTAAATTACTCCAAATTATTGAATTTCCAACCGCACCCATTGTGAACAGGTGCGTAAAATGAAGTACATAGCAATGCAATCTCCATTGTTTAATATTTGCATTACAATGCAGTGTAATGAAGAGCTCAGTGATTTTAAATGTGGCACTGTCATAGGATGACACCTTGGCCACAAGTAAGTACATGATATTTCTGTTCTGCTAGATTTGCCCTGGTCAACAGTAACTGCTATTATTGTGAAGTGGAACCATCTAAGAGCATTAACAGTTAGGCCGCAAAGTGATAGACCATGCATACTCACAAAATGAGGCCACCAAGTGTTTTTGAACATAAAAATCGCCTATTCTCTGTTGAATCACTCATAACAAAATTTCAAACTGCCTCTGGGAGGAACATCAGCACAATAATTGTGCATCAAGAGCTTCATGAAATGGGTTTCCATGTCCAACCAGATCCACACAAGCCTAAGATCGCAATGCGCAATGTGCAGGAACTTGGGTGGCCTGCACTGAGCCCTGACCTCAATCCTATTTAACACCTTTGGGATGAATTGCAACGCAGATTGTGAGCCAGGTCTTCTCATTGAACATCAGTTCCCAATCTCATAAATGTTCTTTTGGCTGAATGGTGAAAAATTCCCACACACACACTCCAAAATTTTGTGGATAGCCTTCCTGTGGAGGCAGTTATAGATGCAAAACATGGGGCCAAGTCCATTACTGCCTGTGGTTTTGGAATGAGATGTCCAACATGCATATATAGTTGTGATGGTCAGATGTCTCCAAACTTGATGAATCAAAGTGACATTCCTTTTGCCAGGCTGCAGGGTGAGGTGTTCAAAACTGTAGGAGGAACTTGGTGTAGAGCCACTGCAGCCCTGGACTAAAAGGAACTATTTCAGGTGGTGTAGGCATCTATTATGGATGTCCCTCATACCTCATATGGAAGGTGTAGGCAGAAGAGATTACATCTCTGAGTAGGCCTAAGAATTTCCCTGGAGGAAGGTCTGAGGAGATAACTGTTGCTGACCATAAGTAAGTCAAGTCTGTCCTGTTTAGCCTGTTACCACCACAGAGAATAAGACTACATAGGTGTTGTTCCTTATCTTTTTAAATAATGTTGATATGCAACTTGAGGTTCTGTGCTGTTACACGTGTTAATTTGCTTTATGCATTTAATTTATTGCATTTGTTAATTGCTTTTTCATGTTTATAGAGTTTTGTGAAAAAAAATTATAGTTGACAAGGTATGTTTTGCCAAAAAAAATTTAAGAAGTTTGCTATTTTTTGCTAATAGCAGAAAACATCACCGGTTGTAGTGTACTCAAGTTATCCTCAACTAGCCTTAGGTATGGATGGAGGGAATGTGGGCTTGCAGGATTGTTGTTACCGGAAGGACAGAACAGAGTCTCCTCTGAAAGTCAAGTCTGGAGATATGGCTGACTTCTGGGAACGAGATGTCATTAGTGTGGCTTGATGTGTGGTGGATGCTATCCCCAAATCGCATTCTGACTGGTATTGATGTCAGCACATAAAGGAAGTCATTGACAACCTGGACGGCTGCTTCTGCTTCTTTTGTCTTTAGGTTCAGGGCATCAATGGCTCACAAACAGCCTTGTAGATGAAGGTACATTTTGCTTATTAGTGTCCACTTCATTTTAAGCTATATTGTCATATTCTACCAATGGTACTGCCTGTTGCTTATTTCACTTTGTGTATCTTGTTTTGTTTTTTTTTTTGTTTTTTTTTTTGGCAGTATGGACACATTTGTTAAATATGTGGTTGTGGCATATGCCATTTAATGTGAAAGTACTCTAGGTTTACATGGACACAATAAAATAAGAATAAGACAAAAATGAATATTGTTTGTTTGTTTACTGAGTGTATTTAGTATCAAAAGACATTCATTCCACTTTCACAAAAATGTACAATCATAAACATGAACAGAATGAATGTCCTGCTTCATTTAATTTCACTTCATTTTTCATTAGAAAAATGAGTATAAACGTTACAGTATTTCCTACTTTTTACTACAGTTTGCTATGCACACAGTGCCAGGACGCAAACACTCATCCTGTTTTCACTTTTGCGCAGTTGTTCGAGTGTATGAGACAGAAGTGATCGTCGTTCCAACTCTTCTGGTGGCTGGTTTCATCATCATTTTCACATGCATCTTGGTCCTCAGGTTCTGTCCAGATTGTAAAAACAGAGGAAGGCACAGAAAGACCAAATCTACCTATGGAACGACAGGTAAAGTCGCAGATAACTTATAAAGGAATGGATACTATACCATACCAAGGAGGCTTAAGAAAGAAAAATCCTAATGTTACATTTTATCTGACTTGTATGATTGCTAAATCATTAACTGATTTTCACTCAATCTGCAGGACTGCTAATTCCATTTTTTGTTATGATTCTCTTTCTTAGACAATGCATATCATGTGCATCATTTCCAAGATGATATTGCTCTTCAAGAGTCTCACGGTCAAATGATAAACCCCTTAGAAATCCCCCATGAAAAACTGCAAGGAGAAATGAAACATCTCCCTCTCACAGCTTCGGCAGAGGCCTTGATGCAGAAGCCATCAGTCATCTCTAAAGCAATGGTCACTCTGATGCAGGCAGATCTGGTCACTCAGACTGATCCTTTAGTGAAGAGGAGAGCTGTCATACGGGCACTTAACAGTAAGTGTTAATAGAACCCTTGCATGCCTGCCTCCAAAACATTCTCTTAACAGCAAGCTTGTAAAGATTTTAAGATCCACAACACCTCTGTCATTTCAGAGCTGGCCACTCCTGTAGAGACACAGGAATTCCTCAACCGAGCCAGGTTTGAAGCAAGACTGGGAAAGCACCCAAACATAGTGGAGGTCCTGGGGGTGTGTACCACTGGCCCTCCACTACAGATTATATATGAAGAAATAGAAAATCAGGACCTCCTTAGCTTCTTGTGGAAATGTAGAAGGGTAAGACAATGCTATATTATTGAGATGATGATGTTGTTATATATTTATTTGATGTAAAATGACATTAATAAGGCATTTACTAATTTATATACCCTTTAGTCAAATATACATTTTTTAACCCCTTGTTTTGAGGACATGATTCCGCAAATCCACATCCTATTCAGATAGTATTGGTTACAAAACTTTAACCAAGCTGAAGTCATTAATGCTAGTTAAAACATACTTATCAAAGTGTTTAAAGTTACTGTACAGGGTGAATCAAAATATGCCTTGCGTGTACATTATATAGTGACAATCGGAAATCCCAGCAAACTAAACACTGCAATGCACATAACTAAAGAAAAATATGTTTCCCCATTGCTCAGGATTTTATGCAAATGGCTACAGAGGTGCCATGTGACCTGACGGAGAAAGGGATCTTTCGGATTGCTCACGAAGTGGCATGTGGACTGGTAAGGATGCCAACCTAAAATGGAAATACAGTGCATATTGAAGTGTGTTGTGTTGTATTGTAGTCAGATTTGATCTAATATTTGACTTCTTTACTGCTTGACGAAAAAAAGTTTTAAGGTGCATAGAAGCAAATCTCTACACATTTGCATGACAAATGACGTTGGATATAATTCTGCTTCGGCTGCCTTTGATTTCAGTTCCCAAAAAACTGGGCTTCCAACAGCCAAAGTACTCTAAAGGACTAAAGAAAAATGTACACTTTACTTATTATTGTCAACTGTATTTCATGATCAATTGCCATGTACTGTTAAGGCAGTATAAATACTGTGCAAATATTTAGTGTAAATCATACCTGCTGGGTTTATGAAGTAATCTTTATGCATGTTATTGCTCTATTACAGGATTACATTCATGAAAAAGGCTACCTCCATGGTGATGTAGCAGCTCGCAGTGTTTTAATTGGAAAAGACATGTCGGCTAAATTAAGTGGTTTTGGCAGATCCTACCACTGCAATAGAAGAGGGGCACCAACATGGGAAGGGTTTAACAAATGGCTGGCTCCTGAAAGACTCGCGAAAAGACCTGCAACTAAGAGGAGTGATGTGTGAGCTGAAATTTACATTTGTTCTTTAGAACATGACACTGTATTTTTGAGCACTACAATATATTTAAGGCAACTAGACAATAAAATCCAACTTAGTCTTTGACAAACATGCAGGACTGACTGGTATGAAGTGTGTTTCACAAAAGTAAAAAAAAAATAAACAATGTTTTCCTAATTAAGCATTGTGTCAAACACATCACGTCTTTCTTCCTGACACAAACATTTTTATACAGAGTAGAGGGATGGAGACATTTTTTCTAAGCCTGCGTCAGATTTCAGAGGAACATCGGGTTTACCATTTGATGCTTCTTCATGGTGGCCCCATTGTTTGTTATACCACGTATTTTTTAACATGTTTTTCTGTCACCTGTCCATTGATATCTGTTCCAGTGCCTTGGCAGTGGGGATGATGTTAAATTCAATTCACAAACTCGGGAGAATAATGTATTGGTGTGCTCACTTGGAACAGATAACACGTCAATTAAAAAGTCCATTAGTATCCCAAAACCGTAATTGCCATAGCCACTTAAAAAACAAATTCCCTGTGATTTTAAATAGACTCCTAAAAAAAGTAGAGAGATTAATTATTCCTAAAAATTAAACCCACAACCAGATTGGTTTGATATAAGTTTATAGAAACCCAGTGTCATAATGTGTTTATCCACGAGAACTGTAAGAATGAGAGCTATCATGTAGTTTTTGAGTAAAACAGTGACTCTTTTCCCCCCAGGTGGTCTTTTGGTGTTCTGCTCTATGAAATCATAACTCTGGGTAAGCTATACCATTCTATGATTTTTTTCTCAAAGCATTTTCCGTGATTAGCATAATTATGTATAAGGTCTATCATGAAATTAATGAGACTGATTGAAAACCTCCAAAGAGCTACACCCAAATATACTGCTGGACCTCACAGAAGACATTTCCAGGAATGCTTCCTAGGCTGGAATCACTGACACATAACAACATATATTGGTTTATACAATGAAGTGCTCATTAATGTCATGAACTGGCAGGTCTTATAATTTACGAAGTATCTCTATGATTCTGCATTTTATGTATTTCATGCTTAACTATAGTTTTTTGTTTTTTTTTGTAGGTGAGGCTCCTTTTCCAGACATTCCATGTAATGAGATGCTTCAGCACTTGCAGAGAGGCCACACACTTAAAAGACCCCCAAATTCCAGCAATGCATTGTGAGTTTTTTTTTTTTGTTTGACACTTTCTAAAAGGAGTCATTTTCTTTTAACCTGTAATTACCTAAGGATTTTTCATTCTGCAGGTACACCATTATCAGGGGATGCTGCCAATGGCAACAGAACAAGAGGCCCAGCTTGATGGACCTTAAACGACGCCTACAGCTAGGAGAAAAACAAGCAAATGACCAAGTCATTCTACGAGTGCCTGAAAAAATCAGTATTGGAAAATATATGAAGGAAGCTGGGCTTCTGCAGCAAGAAAACTATGCAATACTGTAATTTCCCATTCTTCTGCCAATTTATACCACATGGAGATTCATTTGCAAAAGCCTAGGGTCTCTGAAATGTAGTCAATGCAGCAGAGATATATCAAATTGCTAATACATAAACACTTGCGTTTGATTTTCAAGAACTATACCATCTTAAGAGATCCTGATACACCTGCACTACTACAAGTAACATTAGAGGACAATCAAACCTTCTTGCTTTTATGAAACAGGAATCCTTGTTCCATGTTTCAACGTATGCCAGAGATTTGGCCTTCTTTGCACAAGTGGACTGTTTACATATGGGCAAAACCCAACCCGATATTTTACTTTTTTTTTTTTTTTTTTAAAAAGTTAAGACATTGGATGCTGTACTTTTTCAGGGGAAAAATCACTTCAGATGTTTACTGATTGTATTTTCAAATGTGTTAATTGTGTAAAAAGGAATATTCTATTCTAAATAAAAATGTAATTTAATTGTTGCAATGTATTAATTTTGCCAATACAGGTTGAGCTTCACTTACAAAAATAATACATGCCACAATCCCAAAAACACTCAGAAAACCTTATAGAATATTCACCTTTTTTTAATTTTCAGATTTGCAGGAATAATTCATTACAAAATGTCACAAAAATCTGAGAGTACAAAAGAGAGAAGAGTACACAGATGGTTGTGTTTTAAAGCTGAGTATTACCTTCCAAAAAAAAAAAAAAAAAAAAAAAAAAAAACTCTAAGGGTGAAAACAAATCCATTTTATTCCAAGTCACCAAACCTGTTGTTTGAACCACTACTCCACTGCCAAATGTTTTACATGATATCCAGTAAAATCAGGACACAAGAGTCACTTGCAGCTAAAACATCAGCTGATCAGATGACACTCGTCACTCAGCACAAACTGCTGAATCATTCTCTCTTTCTCTCTTGCAATCTCGTTCTCTCCATCCCTCTCTCTCTCTCCTTTTATCTTCTACCCTCCATAAACACTCTCATTGCTATATGTCATATACAGAAAGAAGTCTTCTTCGTGATGTTCCTGTAAGAAAATCATAATTACAATTAAGATTCTGCATTGCACTTTATAGGAGGGTTTTATATGTAACTTTTTCTTCACATTCTAAACATCATTTATATTCAAAATATAATCATTATTCTAATATAATCTATATTCTAAATATTTATATTCTAAACATCATGTGGGTTGGATAATGACTGACTCACATTTATTATTCTAAACAACTTTATAGCCTCCTCTGTTTTAAGAAAATTAAATGAAACTTATAGTGGCTTAATGTGAATGGTATTTCTGATTGTTTCATATGCATAGTTTCAGATTACCATTAGGAAATAAAAAAGGGAATTCTAACTTGCATCAGCGACAGCTATCAAAGGATGTTTCTTTCACATTACTTAGGTACACTCTGAAACTTAACTACTTTGAAAGATGAATATTTATAGATGTTGAAATAAAATGTGCTTCCTTTTTACCACCAGCTAAATATAAAATATAAGAATAAAGTTTGATTGTTCATTCAAAGTAGGTAGCATGGCACAAACTGTTTGTTTAATATACTTGTGCAGTACAAAAAAGTGGACAGTTTTGTCTTGTTCAATCAAGCACTGATGGGAATGGATCTGTAAAAAACATTTCTAGGCACAAGAACACCCATATACTTATTACTCCAGATATTTTTTCCACTCTTGCTAAATTTGTGCTTAAAAGTTTGTGATCCCTTTAGAATTTTCTATATTTCTGCATAAATATGACCTAAATCATCAGATTTTCACTCAAGTCCTAAAAGTAGATAAAGAGAAACCAGTTAAACAAATGTGACAAAAATATTATACTCAGTCATTTATTTATTAAGGAAAATGATCAAATATTACATATTTGTGAGTGGCAAAAGTATGTGAACCTTTGCTTTTAGCAT
Organism: Polypterus bichir lapradei; assembly: GCA_026402145.1. Classification (NCBI taxonomy): domain Eukaryota; kingdom Metazoa; phylum Chordata; class Cladistia; order Polypteriformes; family Polypteridae; genus Polypterus; species Polypterus bichir. The sequence continues at coordinate 26,946,228 of JANRMT010062804.1, forward strand.
CTGGTGTGACCCCCCCCCCCCCCCCTTTGCAGCAACAACTGCAACTAAACGTTTCTGGTAACTTTTGATCATTCCTACACACCAGCTTGGAGGAAAATTAGCCCATTCCTCCGTACAGAACAGCTTCAACTCTTGGATGTTGGTGGGTTTCCTCACATTAACTGCTCTCTTCAGGTCCTTCCACAACATTTCGATTGGATTAAGGTCAGGACTTTGACTTGGCCATTCCAAAACATTAACTTTATTCTTCTTTAACCATTCTTTGGTAGAACGACTTGTGTGCTTAGGGTGGTCTTGCTGCATGACCCACCTTCTCTTGAGATTCAGTTCATGGACAGATGTCCTGACATTTTCCTTTAGAATTCTCTGATATTAGAATTCATTGTTCCATCAATGAAGGCAAGCCATCCTGGCCCAGATGCAGCAAAACAGGCCCAAACCATGATACTACCACCATGTTTCACGGATGGGATAAGGTTCTTAATGCAGTGGAATGCAGTGTTTCCCTTTCTTCAAACATAACACTTTTTATTTAAACTAAAAAGTTCTATTTTGGTCTCATCTGTCCACAAAACATTCTTTCAATAGCCTTCTGGTTTGTCCATGTGATCTTTAGCAAACTGCAGATGAGCAGCAATGTTTGTTTTGGAGAGCAGTGGCTTTCTCCTTGCAACCCTGCCATGCACACCATTGTTGTTCAGTGTTCTCCTGATGGTGGACTCATGAACAAGAACATTAGCCAATGTGAGAGAGGCCTTCAGTTGCTTAGAAGTTACCCTGGGGTCCTTTGTGACCTCGCCGACTATTACATGCCTTGCTCTTGGAGTGATCTTTGTTGGTCAACCACTCCAGGGGAGGGTAACAATGGTCTTGAATTTCCTCCATTTGTACACAATCTGTCTGAGTGTGGATTGGTGGAGTCCAAACTCTTTAGAGATGGTTTTGTAACCTTTTCCAGACTGATGAGCATCAACAACTCTTTTTCTGAGGTCCTCAGAAATCTCCTTTGTCCGTGCCATGATACACTTCCACAAACATGTGTTGTGAAGAGCAGACTTTGATAGATCCCTGTTCTTTAAATAACACAGGGTGCCAACTCGCACCTGAGTGCCATCCCATTGATTGAAAACACCTGACTCGAATTTCACCTTCAAACTAACTGCTAATCCTAGAGGTTCACACACTTTTGCCACTCACAAATATGTAATATTCGATCATTTTCCTCAATAAATAAATGACTAAGTATAATACTTTTGTCTCATTTGTTTAACTGGTTTCTCTTTATCTACTTTTAGGACTTGAGTGAAAATCTGATGATGTTTTAGGTCATAATTATGCAGAAATATAGAAAATTCTAAAGGGTTCACAAACTTTCAAGCACAACTGTATATTTAAATCTGAGTTTACTTGGCAGGTCGATTTATTTGATCCAGGTATGTAACACTGCCATATTTCTCAGCATCAAACCTAAACATCGACTGCACATTCTATCAAGTTTAATAATGCGATAATTTTATACACATTATTTTATACACATACCTCATAAACCTGGCCAATAGTTGCACTGGAGGGAGGAAGTACATTGTTTACGAAAAAGAAGAGTGCCTCCTCAGGTCGTAAGTCTATTCTTTTCCTTATTAAGAAGCAGAATTGGCCCACTGTAAGAACCACAAAAGAGGATGCAACCAACATGACATAAACAATACTATTTGCTTACTTTGTAATTTTTTTAAGTTTATTGTATCCTACAATCTGATAAATTAAACTATACAGCATATTACCTGTCAGATCTGATGGCACTAGGTATTTCTTCTTGTCCAGATCAGACACGCGTGACTTTGGTGCCTTCTCTACAATAATCTACGGATAAACAATATTTGTCATAGGTAGACAAAATCACTGCACACACTGTGAATAAAGCTTTCAGACTATTTATAACATACTGTAATTACAATTATACAAACATATTACAGTTATCATAATGTCAAAGGTAAAATACATTTAATTATTCTGAACATGTAAGCTACACAGGTGGACAAAGTCTTGGCTGTACTAAGGAGAAATGAAGAGAAGCATGTAGATCACAAATTTTTTTTATGAGTCTACAGAAACTCACAGGAATTTTGTCAGGATACTTTGCTCTGATTTTTTCACCTTCTGCTCTCCTCACGTCAAATGGGAGGCTACGTTTATACTGCCAGTTCATCTTGATCTATTGATGAAACAAAAAAAAAAAATCATCTAAAACAAATGTAATAAGTGCAACCTAAATTTAATAGGGTTATTAAACTACAAAATAGGTGATGGGAAAAGATTTACCAAATTACTCTTTCATCTATACAGTACTAACTTTCACATAAAAGCTACAATAAAACATTTACTTTAAGAATAATGATGTGCCTTTTAAAATATTTTACCAGTCATGGTCTGCTATAGTTCAGTTTCATTGTTACATATACAAAGTAGCACAGAAATTCTTACTTGCTTGTCTGATCAAATCTACAAAGCCATGTTCAGCAAGTATTACTTTTTCCAAATGACACTTTGAATTTTGAAGATGGCGCCGACTGACGTGGCTGGCCATCTGCTCATCTCGCTAATCTATGTTTTAACTTTGCTTTTATGTATTAGTTTATCTCCGCAGCCACTGTCCTATGATCGTGATTCTTTACTTAACATATTAACTATGCTGTTCAATGTACAGTGTCTAGAGCTAATATTTCCAAACATGTCACCAGATTTAGCAAAAATTAGTTTTTAGTATTGCCAAATTCATAGAGACAGACACAAATTGCATGCCTTCCACTATTAAACGTATCACTGCGTGCAAAAGAAAATTAATAATACCCAAAAACAGGACCTCCAAATTACATTGAAAACATCCCAGACAGTGCCTTCTCTTTGTAAAAAACAACATGAAGATGGTACATATACAATCTGTTTACTATATATATATATATATATATATTTTCAGCAACAAAAGTACATATCTGAATTTCTTTAACTGCAATAGCTGTGGTGGATCTCCTTGAACCGGATTGCAAGAGCAAAGATTTGCACAGAAAACTCTGAAAATTAATTTGCAATCAAAAAATATGCCTATTAAACTATTGTTAGCATTGTTAGGGTTATAGCTGAGTAGAGATTTGAACAATTTCACTTACACAAATGATTTTGTGGGGTGAACTTGCAGAATTCAACTAACCTAGACAACGATACGGGACAAAATTTTGTGTTGTTAGTTTGCTGATAAACGATAATAACCTGAAACCACATCAACTATGTTACACATTCACGTACTAAGGTAACAAAAAAAAACCTTGTCATTTAATACTTGCGCACATAAAAGCATGGAAACGCAAGTTAAATACATGAAATATCCGGGCAGATTATATTTCATACTATAGCAAAAGCAGTTTACTGATTGAAGGATTACATATATTTATTAGACAATGAGGTCGGCTTTAAGTGCCGAGTCCAAAGAGCAAGCCAAATGGTGAATCTGAACTGGTCTGTATAAGTGAACCATGGCATGTGCACGATTGTGTCCTATCATGGACTAACAGCCCTTCCACATTTAGTTTCTGAGTTGCCTGAACGGGCCCTCGCGAGTCTATAAGAAATGCTTCACCTAATCTAAAACAGAATTCATAAAGCAGTGGTAATTTTGACGTAACAAAAGAGGATGCTTTGTTTTTCACATGCAAGTTTTTTAAATGTGCAAATCAAATGCTACTCTGAGCATCCTCACAACTGTCACATTTTTCACAGTATTAGAAACATGACTTTTGAGTCTCACAGGACCGTATTTGGTACGTTTTTATCAGGTACTATTAGCACCTTTGTATATAATACAACTACTGCATATTAAGTAATTAATTGTTTTGCCTCGGATTAGATGATGTCCTGAAATTAAAACCTATCGTATCTGCTTGTCATTGAAAAATGTTTTACAAACTGCGATGAGCAACGGGAAAGCATTGGGTCTAAAAATGAACATCATCCTGCACAGTGTGTAAAAATAAAGCAGAACAGCTAAACAGGGTCATGCATACGTGTCAATTACAATCACTGTGCTAGGCAATGTATCATATACGCAGTATTCGTTTTTAGGGTGGTCATGATCGTCAAAAAACATGCAAGCTTTAGGCAAGTTAATATCAATGACATGGGAGTTCAAGAAGTTGAACGGAATCGGCCCGTCACTTAACAGGTTTAAACACAAGTTCTTACAGAAAAGTAATTACGTTCCATTGCATCTTTTGCTTTTACTCTAAAATACGGAAACGTCAGAGAGCAATTATAAAAAAAAAATAATTCCCAGTCACTGAATGACAATCACGTGTTTGGTAAGGGTGGAAATCAGGCAAGAGTAAACACGTCGCGAGAAAAATCCAAGCAAATATTCAGTTTCTGTAAGTGGAGCCTTTTTTTTAAACAATCTACTTGGCAAACTGTGAACAACATATTTTATGTCGGGCACATTCTTAATTAAGTACTGCCTATATATTCTTTATAACGTTTGCTTTCGGATAAAGACTAGCCATTCTACCCGGCCAATACAAGATGCATTGTTCTTCACTTCTTATTATATTCTACCACAAAAAAAGAGATGACAGCTAATCATATCACAAAATCCTCGGTTAAACTGAACACTACTGAAAAGCATACATAATAGCTCCCGAGTCAAACCAATAAATCTCTTGCAGAATTTACAGATGGGCGTATGTGCCTACGTATGCAATTCAGGTTAAAAAAAACACAGCAAAGAAAAAAGCTCTACATAAATACACTTCTAATACATGCACTTTCTGGACAGCGTCTGAACACCGTCCCACAGCTGTTATTCCCCAAACCCGCTACTCGCGTGTAATAATTGTTGTTTACCTTATTTCGCTCTATCTCACTTAACAAGTTTCTCCAATTATCTCAACCAAAATGGCGGACCGACCAAAACAACAACAACAATCACGTGTATATTGGCACCTGACTGAAAACAGGCCAATCAGGCTGTAGTTTAAAAAAAAAAAAAGACGCAACCGAGAAAATACATTTGATCGTGGTGGTGGAGCGTGGCATAACTTAACCAATCATTGTCCTTTTTTGACGGGTAGGGCGGAGCTTGAAGACCTCTTCCCTTTATGAAAGAGAGACAACAGGGTATTTTTTTCCGTACGTCGCTTAAATCATCCGAGATCAGATGCCTCATCTTGGATGAGTTAATGCCGGTGAAACTCATCCGGGATAAGTCAGTTTTTCAAACGCAGCTGTGTAGTAGATCAGTCTAGCTGGATCCAATCATCCGAGATGATTGCGCGGGCCCGCGCTGATTGAAAAGCCCATATATATTGAGTGTACAAAACATGATCAGCAAGTCTTTGATAGGCTCCAACACAATGACGAAAGAACGGGCGCATTTTTTCTCACAAGCGGAGCAGGACCTTTTACTCGAAGGATATGAAGAATTTAAAGATTTAATTTACACAAGGGGTAACACTGCAAAAGCAGCCCAAACCAGAAAAGACGGCTGGCAAAAAGTGGCCGATAAATTAAACGCGTAAGTAGTGTGCGTTGTACTTACTGAATGCAGCGTTTCATTTCCTATGTGGCAAAATAATTATTATTTAATATGTCATAATTTCAGATCAAACGTGAGTACAAGGAGAACATGGGAACAGGTTAAAGTGAAGTACAAGAATATACTTCAAACTGGTAAACATTGGTATATAACTATTTAAAGAATTGTTGACATAAAGAATCATATATAATATAAAAACCATTAATTTTAAAGCTAATAAGAAGAAGGCAGACAAGCAAAAAGCAGGTGGAGGTCCAGATCTAACCCGTGCAGAAGAGTTGGCTCTCCAGCAAAATGCCCATCGGCCTGTTTCTGAGTGCATTCCAGGGGGAAGCTCCTCCTCAAAACCAGTGGCAGGATGCAGTGGTCACTTCATTTCAGGTAAAGGATGGTCATTGCATATATTTGTCCTCAATGTGTGCCATAGGTATGTTCCATATAGCCTTTTTTTTTTTTTTTTTTTGGGTCAGTTGCAGGGAATGTCATATCCCTAGAACCTGTGTCTGACCAACGAGAAATTGATGAAGGTCAAATATTTGAAGACACTGTGTCTGATTATTCATCAGGAGGAGAGGTAAATTTTCCAAATGTTTGAACAAACTCCACTCTGATCGTTCCCATGTGCTAATCGTGATATAACTGTTTTGCAGGAGCCTGTAGCCACCACACATGTCCCTTTTGGAACAAAGTCAAAAAAAGGAGATGGTGAGGTTGGTTGAGCCATTTGTTGTACTTAATACAAAATGACATACTGTGTAAATATTTAGAGGAGAAAAAAGGCATTTGTAATTGCGTATTTACAGAAAAATGTGAGGGCTCTATACAAGAGATATCTTCAACAGAAAATTGCATACAGAAAACTTAAAATGAGAAAAATACAGCAGGACATGGAACTTCATGAAATGAGGACAACCAAAATGAAGTTGCAGATACAAATACTAGCAAAACAATTGGTAACAAAATTCTCTTATCTCTTTTCCATATGTATATGTGTATGCATGAGTGTGTCCTTAATTATGTTCTCCTCCTTACAGGCTGAAGGGCCGTAATATACAATAAATAACGTCTGTGTGAAACCACTGTTGTCTTTTTTTTTTTTTTTCTTCATTGAAAATATTGGCCCACAATTCTGTCTCTGGCAGCTCTGCCACTGGTTGACTCAAGGTGCACTGGGTCAAGGTCATCATCAGGCTGCACCAAAACCTCAGGGTCTCTCTCTTTTCTGATGGTCGCTATGTTGTGTAAGACAGAGCATACAACAATTATGTCCCATGCTCTGTCAGGTGCAACCCTCAGCCTTTTTAGACATTGAAATCTCTCCTTCAGGTGGCCAGATGTCATTTCAATTCGTGCCCTTGTCCTAGACAGAGCTGCATTATGTCGAGGTTGGGGTTAGGAAATGGGTTCATTAGAAAATGCCTACAGGCATATCCCCTGTCCTCAAGCAGGATTCCATCATGATGACCTGTGGAATATGTAAAAATTGTAAATACAATACACATCACCGTGATTTATAATTAGATTATTACCTTGTTCAAATGTCCGATACAGGTGTGACTCCTTAAAAATTCTTGAGTCCTGTACAGACCCTGGCCATTTAGCCTCCACATTTGCTACAAGGTAGGATGCATCACAGATCATCTGAGAATTTATAGCATGTAGGTCAAACAGTTTTACTGTATATTAACATGCCTATTGGCTATTTTCAACTCTTACAAAAAGTTACATTACCTGCACGTTAATACTGTGGAAGCCTTTTCTGTTTATGTAATCTGACTCATTTGGACCTGATGGGGCCTTTATTCGCAGTGCCCCAATCACATTTGGAAATCCTAGGTAAAGAGAATATTAGGCTGACTGTGAGATTCTTTATGGAACTGTGGGTGTTTTTTGCCTGTGTATTACCTACCTGCAATGGCATGAAACGCCTCTTTTATTGTCTGCACATGCAGGTGTCCAGGAAATGCAATGAAAACCCAAAGGAAATATTTCAGGGCCAAACAGACTTTACGAATTTCCTGGCAAACAGGATTTTTAGATGGATTTTCTGCATCGCCTACAGTATATAATAAAAAAAAAAGTGCCACTTGCAAAAAACCTCAAAGCAATACATACTGTCTGTGTGGTTGTGAGAGCCCAACTTTGCCTAGTTTGACTTCGAATATAAGGTGCTAATAAATCTTTGAGGTAAAATATACCCCCTTGGCTAAAGCATTATCTTTCGAAAAGAATTTCTTCCGGGAGTAATAAAGGATCTTGCCTATCGTGCAAAACCCTCTCTATATGAAATTCTCTTCTTATAATTTGTGCACTGATATGAATTGGTCGCTCATTCATGAATGGCGAAGCCGTGACTGAATAAATTCCACGCACGGACACTGATTAAGTATGTGAGCTAATCCTTGTTTACATAGAACAAATCTGCTCCGAGTAGGTTTGAGGATTTGGATGTGCTGCTATGACAACACATCCAGCAAGAGTTTTGAAAAACCGACAGATTCAGGATCATGCCAAATCGTCAACAATTACATCCGGCTAAACGAGTAATCCACGTATGAAAAATACCCTTCAGTTCTGTTCAATCAAGAGAACCGGGCGGTGTGCAATAGGAGGAGGCAGCAGAGGTGTTGATCTCATTCGTGAAGTATGTGTGTTGGTCGTGTAATGTTTTTTTTATTGAGTTACAGAACATAGGGGAGATGAGACGGGAACAAGAGATAGTGGGAAAAATAGCTTTGCAGTTGTAGTGATTTTTTTAGTGTCTCTAAAGCATTAAAAGTACAATATAATAAATATTACATATAAAATAAAGCAGACTCTTCCACGGAGCTTTGTGTTTTTCCCTAATTTCAAGAATGTCTACTTTTTTTTTTTTCCTTTTTATTAATTTTATTGCAATCCATACAAATCAATCAAGTTTTTACAAAAAGAAAAATTGAGTTAAGGACAAATCGATCCCCACCCCTGAGAGAGAGAGCAAGCCAAACGGCGTGAAATTTAAGGCTTGTAAACATACCTAAATTAATAAATTCTCTGTGCTTTATGAGCTTATTTTAAAATATTACTTATTAGATCCTGCCATGTTTTGAAAAAAGTCAGTACGGATCCTCTAACTGAGTATTTGATTTTTTCCAATTTCAAATAGTATAACACATCAGTTTCCCGCTGACTTAAAAGATGAGAGTTTGGGTTTTTCCAGTTTATCAGAATAAGTCTGTGTGCCAAAAGTGTAGTGAATGCAATCACAATTTGTTTGTCTTTCTCCACCTTAAACCCATCTGGAAGAACCCCAAACACAGCTGTTAATGGGTTAGCGGGGATTGTGAGACCAAGACTGTCTGAAAGGTAATTAAATATTTTCATCCAGAATAATGTTAATTTGGTGCAGGCCCAGAACATGTGATAAATCCAGTTTGGTCTTGTGATATTACTGAGGGGAGCACTTTCTCCATCCTTCTAACTATGATTTTAGAGAGTATTTTAACGTCGTTATTCAGAAGTAAAATTGGTCTGTATGATGCACATTGTAATAAGTCCTTATTTTGTTTTGGAAAAACGGTGATTAGTGTTTGGCGGAAGGTTTGAGGAAGAGATTGGTTATCTCTGGCTTCTGTAAATGTTGCTAATAGGAGAGGAGCTAGCTGAGCAGAGAATTTCTTGTAAAATTCTGCAGGGTAGCCATCAGGGCCTGCTGCTTTCCCGCCTTGGAGTGACTTTATAGCATCTAGTAATTCTGATAACGCCAGAGGTTTCTCAAGTTCCTACGCACTAAAAGTGTCTATTTGTGGTATTTGTAAGGTATCCAGAAATGCATTAGATTGTGTATTGTCTTCTTTAAACTCAGTAGTATATAAGGATTTATAGTAGTCTCTGAAAGTGTGCATTATATTTTTGTGGTCGACGATTTTATCTCTGTTCGCGTTGGTGATTACTGAGATTGCGTTGCGCACTTCTTGCTTGTGAATTTATTGAGCTAAAAGCTTATTAGCTTTCTCTCCATGTTCATAGTAATGATGTCTGGATTTATAAATTAGTTGTTCAGTTTCTTTAGTTGTCAGGAGGTTTAGTTCTGAATCTAGAGCCTGCCTTTTCCTATGTAGAGTCTCGCTTGGTAGTCTGGCATGTTCTTCATCTATTCTAGTAATTTCGCTTTTTATCTCTGCTACTTTCTTGGCTTCGAATTTATTTTTGTGGGAAAGATATGAGATAATCTGTCCTCTTAAGAAGGCCTTAAGAGTTTCCCAGAGTATTCCTGCAGAGATCTCGAAGGATGTATTTGTCTCTAGAAAGAATTTGATTTGTTTGGATATAAATTCCGTACAATTCTCGTCTGCTAATAGAAGCGGGTTGAGACGCCATCTGCGGGGTGAGTGTATGGGGCTTAGTAATTTTAGCTCCAAGATCATAGGTGTATGGTCAGAAATAACAATAGCATCGTATTTGCAAGATTTAATCATAGGCAAAAAGTTATTGTCTATAAAGAAGTAATCTATCCTTGAGTAGCAATGATGGACTGGTGAGTAGAAAGAATATGTTCTTGAATTTGGGTTTAAAAACCTCCAGGGGTCTGATAAGTTGTGATCAGTTATAAACTTTGTAATTATCTTTGCAGTGTTAGATGCCGTTCCCCCTGTGAAAGAAGTCCTATCTAAAAGTGGATTTAGAACACAATTAAAGTCCCCAGCCATTATAACTTTTTGAGTGTTCAGATTGGGAATGGATGCAAATAAATTTTGTATAAATTCCTTATCATCGACATTAGGTGCATAAACATTTATCAAGATCATTTTACAGTTAGATAAGTCTCCCATGACCATTGCATATATCCCTTCAGGATCCAATACTACATCTGATGCTACAAATGGTACTGTTCTATGTATGAGAATACCCACACCTCTAGTTGTCTTTGTAAAACTAGAATGCAACATTTGGCCAGTCCAGTCTTTTTGCAGCCGGAACTGATCCTTGCTTAGTAAGTGGGTATCCTGTAAAAATACTATTTTAGCGTTTAGACCTGTTAGGTGAGAGAGTACTTTCTTTTTCTTTAATTTGTGATTCAAGCCTTCAACATTCCAGCTCAGGAAGTTAACTGTCCCATCATGGAGACATTGATTCTGAGTTTTTGATGTCATTTTATAGTCTTAACTGGAAGAGAGACAGCTTCGGCCTTAATTTCCTATTTCCCCTAGAGTTGTTGCCATGCAGCTTATTATTACGTTGGTAGTTATAATTACAAAGATTAAGAGGATAGATTAGGTATAGATCAAGCCTGCTGTCTTTCTCTCCCCCCCTTAACCCCCCACCCTCCCTTTTTGCCTCCCCAAGTGAGGCTAGAACCCACTTCACACAGTCCCAGTCCTCTGACATACCCAGAGACAGAGCACGTCCAAAGCAAAACAAGCCCCCATGCAGCGGCGTTTTAGGGTTAAAAGACAGAGATATCTATTACCAATATAGTCTAAAAAAAAAAAAATTGTGCACTTAAAATATATATAGTCTTCAGCAATCTTAGTGCATTAAGATAATACACCCAGATAATAAACAACAACAACAACAACAACAACAACATTTATTTATATAGCACATATTCATACAAACAGTAGCTCAAAGTGCTTTACATAATAAAGAATAGAAAAATAAAAAACACAATATGAAAACAAAATAAATCAGCATTAATTAACATCGATAAGAGTAAGGTCCAATGGCCAGGGGGGACAGAAAAAACAAAATAAAAACTCCAGACGGCTGGAGAAAAAAAAATAAAATCTGTAGGGATTCCAGACCATGAGACCACCCAGGGGGATGGTGTTAGAAATTTGTCCAGAATAAACATAATAAGTCTTAATGCAATAATAGCAATAACAATAAACCAAGGGTATGATGTTGAACAGTCTCGTTTAGGGTAGAGATAACATAATTAGCTAAAAAAAAAAAAGAGAAAAAAGAAAAAGTAATTAAGCACAATAAAACATAAACAGATAGCGCCCTAGTAATACTAAGTAATAATGAGAATATATGATGATAAAAACCCATATTTTAAACAAATAGATCAGACAGTAGATTATTAGTCCTTGCTATAGCATTAACGGCCATGACTCACTATTATGTATCAGAATAGTCCTGGGATCAGCTTTCTTAATTCCTTTTCTGCTTCTTCCTTGCTAGGGAAGACATAGAATTGACCTTGCAATTCCACTTACAGTTTGGCCGGATACAAGAGGCTGTATTTGACGTTGGCTTGCCGTAACCGCTGTTTAATGTTGTAGAAGGCTGTGCGTTGAGTAGCTGTTGCTAAAGTGAAGTCAGGGAAGATACGAATGTGGTTATTTTCATATACAGGGTGGGCCATTTATATGGATACACCTTAATAAAATTGGAATGGTTGGTGATATTAACTTCCTGTTTGTGGCACATTAGTATATGTGAGGGGGGAAACTTTTCAAGATGGATGGTGACCATGGTGGCCATTTTGAAGTTGGCCATTTTGGATCCAACTTTTGTTTTTTCAATAGGAAGAGGGTCATGTGACGCATCAAACTTATTGGGAATTTCACAAGAAAAACAATGGTGTGCTTGGTTTTAACGTAACTTTATTCTTTCATGAGTTATTTACAAGTTTCTGACCACTTATAAAATGTGTTCAATGTGCTGCCCATTGTGTTGGATTGTCAATGCAACCCTCTTCTCCCACTCTTTACACACTGATAGCAACACCACAGGAGAAATGCTAGCACAGGCTTCCAGTATCCGTAGTTTCAGGTGCTGCACATCTCATATCTTCACAGCATAGACAATTGCCTTCAGATGACCCCAAAGATAAAAGTCTAAGGGGGTCAGATCGGGAGACCTTGGGGGCCATTCAACTGGCCCACGACGACCAATCCACTTTCCAGGAAACTGTTCATCTAGGAATGCTCAGACCTGACACCCATAATGTGGTGGTGCACCATCTTGCTGGAAAAACTCAGGGAACGTGCCAGCTTCAGTGCATAAAGAGCGAAACACATCATCATGTAGCAATTTCGCATATCCAGTGGCCTTGAGGTTTCCATTGATGAAGAATGGCCCCACTATCTTTGTACCCCATATACCACACCATACCATCAATTTTTTTGTTCCAACAGTCTTGGAGGGATCTATCCAATGTGGGTTAGTGTCAGACCAATAGCGGTGGTTTTGTTTGTTAACACAAACACAATGGGCAGCACATTGAACACATTTTATAAGTGGTCAGAAACTTGTAAATAACTCATGAAAGAATAAAGTTACATTAAAACCAAGCACACCATTGTTTTTCTTGTGAAATTCCCAATAAGTTTGATGTGTCACATGACCCTCTTCCTATTGAAAAAACAAAAGTTCCCTGATCCAAAATGGCCGACTTCAAAATGGCCACCATGGTCACCACCCATCTTGAAAAGTTTCCCCCCTCACATATACTAATGTGCCACAAACAGGAAGTTAATATCACCAACCATTCCCATTTTATTAAGGTGTATCCATATAAATGGCCCACCCTGTATAATATCTTGCTTGTTTCTGAGGAGTGCCATCACCTCTAGCTTAAATGATTATCTTTCAAAGCAAATAATAAAAGATCTAGGTCTAACGGTATTTGATCCGCGTACACGGTAAGCCGCTGCTATCTCAGATTCTGCTTTAAAGTCCTCCCCGATTATTTTAGAGAAAAGTTCAGCTGCGAATTTCACAGGGTTTGGACTTTCTCGATTCTCAGGCAGACCTTCAATTCTGACATTATACCTTCAGATTCCATCTTCTAAAGCAGCAAGTCTGTCTCAGAGTTTTTTGCATTCGGAGCTGACATTTACTGCTTTTTCTTCGGCACTGGCAGCTAAATTTTCGGCTATTTCAGTCCGAGTCGTGAATGTCTCCTTGAGATCCTCCAATTGATCAGTAAACGTGCTCAGTTTAACCGAGTTTTCCTGACTGTGCTCTTCAATTTTACCCAGCACCTTTCGCAGCTCCAGTTGCATTTCCTGTCGCAGCCATTCATTTCCCTGTTGCAACTCCTGTCTCAGTTTCTCATTTGCCTTTACCCTTGCCTTCTCGCTTTTCTTGTATCTTGCATGAGCTCAGCGAACATCACCTGCAGTTTAGACATTTCAATTGTGCTTTCTTGCACTGCAGGTGAAGCAGCAGGCTCTACTGTAGCCGGTGTCCCCGCTGTTCCCAGCTCGCGTGGAGTAATTGAAGCCGCAGACTGCAAGGCCTTTTACAGTTTCAGGTGATCTTCTCCGATCAGCGAGCTATTGAGATCTGCATTCACGATCGTATATTCGCTCCCCTTTTCACTCTCAGCCGGCGACGATGTAGCGAACCGTGGTCCAGAGGAGTCTGTACTTTCACCCATCCAATCCAGGTCTGTCTCTGAAAGGTCGTATCTTATACTAGGGCTTGCTGATCTTAGCTTGGGTGCAGCTTTAGTTTTTGATTCTTTCGGACCCCCTTTTTTGTTGGCCAAGTTTATATATGCTTACATATACTGTAGCAGTCCCCTCGGGTTGTATAAATACAGGATATCTCAGGATAATAAGCAAATAATATGAAAAATAACACCGCTGCTAGCAGAGCTCCACTTCAGACGTCCATCTCTCGCATCGGACGAGACCAACCCCAAGAATGTCTACTTTCATTACACTGTCCTTTAGCTTTTGCAATAAAGGCAAACATACTGTGATCTTTTTTCGGATTGTATATAACGTTACTTAACACACAATCCTATTTATTTAAAATGTTGACGAGGACGACATCTATATATTTCCTAAACACATTTTATTTTGTGCAGTAATGGTAATACTGCTTTTATAAAGTTTATTTCATTAATAATAGGATGCTCGTGAATTTCATATAGGCCGGTTAAATCATGTTACGTGCTTAACCACCGATATTTTTTTAAATAAATTATTTTTAATGTATACAAAAATCAAATATCTGCGGTGGGCTGGCGCCCTACCCGGGGTTTATTTCCTGCCTTGTGCCCTGTGTTGGCTGGGATTGGCTCCAGCAGACTCCCGTGACCCTGTAGTTAGGATATAGTGGGTTGGATAATGGATGGATGGAAAAACAAGTGTTTCATCCTTTGTGTTATCATCGCTTTATTTTGTCTAATTTGTCTTTTTTAAAAATTTCAAGAATAAATTAAAGACAGGGCCTTTATCTGCTCCACAGGCCTTAATGTTTAATCCAAGGATAAACATCCATCCATCTTCCAACCCGCTGAATCTGAACACAGGGTCACGGGGGTCTGCTGGAGCCAATCCCAGCGCAGGAATCCAATCCTGGGCAGGGTGCCAACCCACCACAGGACACACACGGGCCAATTTAGAATTGCCAATCCACCTAACTTGCATGTCTTTGGAAGGAAACCGGAGCACCCGGAGGAAAACCACGCGGACACGGGGAGAACATGCAAACTCCACACAGGGAGGACCCGGGTCTCCTAACTGCGAGGCAGCAGCACTACCACTGCACCACCGTGCCGCCCCAAGGATACACATTCCTGACTTTATCATACTGTGTATCTGATGAAGTTTCCTATAGCTTTTATGTAATGAAAGGCAATCCTTCTGATATGCTGTTAGTAAGAATGTCCCATTTTGATCTTCATTGGTGCTTGTCAGCACTTAGTTCTTGCAGTGAGATTATAGAGTTATCAGGCCTTTTACATTGGTATGTACAACACTGTAAAATTCCCATGGAGGTGCTGGGTGACTGATCAGCTGCTCAAGTTTAAGTGGGTTGTCTTTCTCCTGTTGACTACCAGCTTATATTTAACCTAAAGTAGTACTACTTTTCTATCTATCTATCTATCTATCTATCTATCTATCTATCTATCTATCTATCTATCTA
>JANRMT010062804.1:26961685-26984425 GCA_026402145.1 Polypterus bichir lapradei
CTATCTATCTATCTATCTATCTATCTATCTATCTATCTATCTATCTAATTGAAAGGTCAACACATTTTTGTATATAACCTTTTTATGTAGTGTTCAGTGAGTACATGGTCACAATACACTTTACAAATTAAATTTCAAATTAAAAAACATACAATACAAGATCATTCAACAATAGTACATTACAAGAAAACACTCACAGCCTGCTTAAGTAGAGATACCCTCGTAGTAAATAAGAGTGGAGTGATAGTATAAAATTATGACATAGTACAATCTGTATTGTTAGTGCAGAAGATTCAAATTAATGAACAGTATTTGATTCACTACTAAGCACAACATGCTACATGTGCCTATTGAGTTAGACACACATCCAACTGTTGAATGTGTGAGGGAATGCCCAAATGGCAAGGGGTAGCCAGAAAAAAAACCAATTGTATGTAAAATGCTGGGCTAGGTCCAGCGAAAACAAAACACCATACTTGCACCAGGGGTTTTGCTTATGTTAGTGTGAGAATGCAGGGGACACTAAGAGGTGTAGTAGTTCTTGCATGTTTGCTGAATGTCCAAGAAGGGGAGAAAGCAGTGGCACTAGCATACGTGGAGAAGAGAGAAGAAGTCAAATAGGAAACATCCATTGCTTCCCAGTATAAAGTACTGCTGTAAAAACTGGCAGTCCCAGTCATGATAGAGCTAAGCTACAAGGCAGGGGTAGAGAGAAAAGTGAATGGACATGGTGTCACAGGTCAGAAAAGATCTTCAAAGCATAATGTTTTAGTGTGGAAGAGTGAAGTGACAAAGGTAAGATGTCATCCAGCAATTAAATCCAGACCTATTGAAAGCTGTTGATTTTAATTGATACATACAAATATACCATTTAAAGTTGATTATACAGGAATGGCGATTTCAGAATGTGTTTGAAAAAACTCATTTGTTCAGCCTCAAAGTTCTTGGGACCTGAGTTTGATCCCCAGCTGAGTCAAAATTGATTTTAAAATTTCTTCCCATGTTCAAATTACTTTTCTTTAAATATTTTGATATCTTTCCATGTCTCAAAAATATGCAGGTTAAGTTGATAAACAACTCTAAAATAATCTAACCTACATACGTGTTGCTAAGTTTTTACGCTTGCATTATGATATGTCCTTGTTTCCAAAAAGTGGAAATGGAGAATTCAGTAAAGGTATGTTACGACTGCATACAGGCTTGGGTCTCTATTTATTTATTGTTTGTTTGTTTTGTATTTTATAAATTTGCCTCATCCCCTATGAGGATGCCTCATCCCCTATGTGTTATTTGTTTAACTTTTATTCTGTGTTTGTAACTCTTGCTTGTTGTTTTGTTTTATTATTTATTTTATGTTTATAATATTCTTCAAGCCCTTTCTTCAGTATTGCTTGTTTTGGATTCTCCTTTGTTCAATCATTTGAGAGCCATATTTAAGAAACCTTGCTATGCTATTTACTCTGGTAGCTGTGATCTTTGGCTCCATTGGTAATTCTGCCTTATTTGTAATGTGCTCTTTTTTGAATGTAAGGTTTTAATCTTAATTTATGTTTTTCTGGTTTTTAAAGGTGTCTTCACACCTATCTTGTTTTGACCTGTTTTTTTTTCAAGCTCTAGTGTGATATCCCAGAAGACCAGTTCGTTTAGGTAGATGTAACCATGCTAATCACACTCTGGTTCAGACAAAAACAACCATACTGAGCCCCTTTGAAAAGGGTGGTCCCAGTGTGGTACAAAGCAAACTCTGGGACAGTTTGCATGAAGTATGAATATGATCTGACACAAGGCCAGTCCAACTACGGGGGAATATGGTGCATTATGGGTGAAATTGTGTATGCTGTGGTAGCCGATGCTAACGGTCTGCTGTCAGTAATTATGGAATCTCATTCACAGCTTCAGGTCAAGGTTTAATAGGGGGCAATACAAACCATTAAAGGCAAGAATACATATGCATATAGGTACAAATGTAACAATTTGCATAAAGCAACTTGCACACTTACCAGTCAGTAAGAGCAAGTTTAACTTGATTCAGGGTCAGAGCCTCTGAGTGAACGTAATTAGACAGCAGTTGGGGGGAAAAAACACGTAAATTCACTTGTGACCATATTGACCAAAATTTATGCAGAGGTGGCATGGCAAGAAACAAATATCAGTGCCTTATGAGACCAATAATAAAACACCCAAATATTACAGCCCAAAACTAATGTGTGCGGATAGGGCATGTTCTCAAAGCAACTTTTTTTTTGTGCACAATGTAGATAAGGATATGTGCCTACTTTGACATGTGTAGTAAATGTTAATCGACATTTCAGAAAGAACATTACTAACAAATAACTGTAAGAGTTAAAACAGTGGACGTGTGATTTGAGATAAACTAAACTGAGCAGGAGCAGTTTTACTGCATGGAGTGTACTATAATGTACTGTTAGGTTTTCATGGGCCAGTAGTACACTCACTGCTCTAACCTCCTCTCAAATTGAGATTACGTTCATATGGTGGCAACTGCAATGTAGTTACACAAAATCATACAATGAAATGATACTCACCTGGCAAGTCTACTGTCATAAAACTAAAGCACATCAGTGTGTGCCCTCAGCAGAGCTTATCTTCTGTTTTACACTAGTCTATTTATTTTTTTCATACCATGTAGAGTAGTTTTCCAGGTTGATAATAGACATTTTGCTTCTAGAGCTGTTTGCTAAATAAACAAAATAGTTGTGTTGGGTAAAAACTATCATACTTTATATCCCACCTAGGTGGTGAGATATGTTTAAAATGATTGCTTACTCACAGTCACGTGTCCAAATTGTTTTTTGCGTTGGCAGCGCAGAATGCATGACAGAAAGTAACTCAAGATTAAAAAAACATCCATTATAGAATACATTCAGATAAACACCAAGATGTTGAAACTACAGTACAGTATTTTGAACTAAATAAATCATATAAAGAGACTCGGAATTGGGATGTTTAAAACCCAAATCTAAACATAGTATATTTTGCTAAGTTGTAAGCAGTCCAGTTTTTCATTAATGTCTTTTGTTTATAATTCTGGTCACAAAAGGATCAAATATCTTCATATTTTTGAAGCTTTGGATTTCATTCCGTTTAAATATTTGTGCATTATGTGCAGTATTACGTGAGTAGTATTTGCACGTTTCATTTATGCAGTGAATTGCAACATAGAAGGATGAACAAATCGTCAAGTTGTTTTCCATGCATAGTGTTGAATTTGTTTTCAGCCCTGTGTCAGCTAGCTATATGCTTTGTGATCATGTCTATCTAGATGGAAGGATTTATCCGCTCTGAGGATTTAGAAAAACAGCACCTGACCCCGTCGTGTTGCTTAGCACGTTTCCCATGACTACGGGAAGGGACTTGATACGATTAAAATTAGAAAGAAAAAGTAGTGCATTAAGCGTCCCTCCACCATTTAGATGTCAGAAAGAAATGAATATAAAAAGATATTACATGCGTTCGCATGAGACTAGAATTTAACACAATTGAACGAATGTAAAGCTGTTAAAGAAAAGCAATGCTCATTTCACTGATAACGCTCCCTTTTCATGTATGCGTCAGCGTTGGATCAACCCGGGATTCCCTCATCTGCAAGGATGCCTCGCATGACGTCATCAGGCTGCTGTTTTGATTGCTGCATCGCCGCAGTCCTGCGCCACTACACTGCATACAGCTACTCCGTTCTTATATTATTATTAATGTCCTGGACGAATGCTATCCTAACAAACGGGACAGAGTGAACAACGGACACACCCTTACAGTAAATATCCTTTTTATGTCTGGATTTAATTGTAAGATTCCAGATTTAGAGTTTTTATGTCTGGATTTAATTTTACGATCCCAGAATTAGAGAATGTAGTTAAGAAGCTAAATGCTCAAAAGATCGCGGTGCTTCGAAAGGTTATATACTTCTGATGAGATAAAATCTGTACTCAGGTTGGTCTGTTTATATGACTGTTAATATCGCCATCCTTGCTGTTGTTTTAAATGATGCCATCAAAATATACGTGAGTCGCAGTATGATTAGGAAGTCTACGAAATAAGGTAGAAACGTAATGCGATGTCAGTCGATACCATCAGTATCACGTACTGTTATTAAAAGTGTCTAGATTAGGATTTCATTAATAAAAACACGTATATTAACAATAAGCTTATATTTGCATACACCTAGACATGTAGTTACACACAAATATACAGCTAACTGTTCGTCCGTCCCACGAAGTGTGTAGTTTTTGTAAAAGATACCGCTTTAGCTCAGCCACAGGGTTCTCTGTATCTACTGGATTACCACGTTATTCATTTCTGTATAACATAAACACATTTATCAAAATCGATTTAAGATGTTTAATAATTATGGACGTTGAGCTTTTTTATCTCGTAGATGAATCATGTATTAATAATGCAAGTTCCTGAAACAATGTTATGCTTACCGAGTAAAGTGTTTGTTTGTTTGTTTTTCTGCTGATACGCACCATTTAATGCACATAATGCCTAGTCAAGTTACCTGCTTTGTGTAAAGTAAGAGACATTAGTATCGCGGCCTCTGTGGCTTGGTATAACCGGATGTTTCACAAAGTAAACATTTCATTGTTTTATTTTTCCACGTATATTTAGGTTCAATTAGTTTGCTGCCTCGAAAATTAGGATGAAATTTTTGTATAAAGAAGACCACGCTTTTGAATACCGAAAAAGGGAAGGTGAGAAGATCCGAAAGAAATATCCGGACCGTGTTCCTGTAAGTCGCCTGCTGTCTCAACGTGACTTGTGGACATTTAGGGAAAGGGAGAGATAACTGCAGTCTGATCGTTTAGAGAAATGAATGCTACACTGTTACCCAATGAAAAACAAATAGTGAACGTTATATTTTGAATTGGAAATGTGAGTTCTAGTAAATTCCGATTGCTGAGGAGAAAACGGTTAGCCTTGAAGGGCTTTATACTGCTCAAGGTGAGTGCAGAAAGCTGCTGTCATTGGGAGGGGAGATTAGATGGTGGCAGTGTACAGCAATCGGTGACAGGGAAGGGGAGGAAATGAAAGTCATTGCATGCATGTAAACTGTCAGGGTTTACATAATGATTCTGTTGGGTAAAAAGGTGGACCACGTTGCAACCCCCAATATTATTTTGTTATTTCATAATTTTCACAATTTACATTCAAAATCTTATTTTGTCAGAGTACTGAAAACATTACAAGATGCCATAACAGAGCAAATGCTTTTTCTTCCTACTGTCTGTAGGTAATTGTTGAAAAGGCACCAAAAGCCAGAGTACCAAATTTGGATAAACGGAAGTATTTAGTCCCCTCTGAGCTCACTGGTAGGTGTAGAATTGTCTTTTTTCAGTGGATATTTCAATTCAAATGGATTAAAACAATAGTTAAAATATTGTCAGCATGTAAAAATCGCTTAAAATAAATGTAAATTCATTAGGTTTTACTGTTTTAGTTTTGTTTTAATTACATACTTCTGTCCATTGTGTAACTTGCTTATGCATCTGTAGACCATGAGGAGCACTAGGTGTAGTGTGGGAGCCAACCTTGAAAGGGGCATTAGTAGCCTACAGTTCAGACTTGTGCATGCAGGGGGCCAAATTGAAATTGATGATTTATAACCAATGTGCATTTCTAGTAGACAAGAAGAAAATGTGGAAATGACACACTGGAATTACCAATGGCTTAATTTTAACCTCCAATTCTGCAGCAATAATGTGGCAACACTAACCAGTATTTAGACCAGGGGTCCTCAGTCACAGTCCTGGAGGGCCACAGTGGCTACGGGTTTTCATTCCAGACAGTGATAGATAGATAGATAGATAGATAGATAGATACTTTATTAATCCCAATTCAGTGTCCTAATTAGAACACAGTCCTTGCTGATAATGAAAGTTGGTGTTTAACTCTATGTCTTGTTGGTGCCTTTATTCATCAAAGACAAATTTTAGTTACTTTATAGATCAGAGGTCCTCAGTTACAGTCCTGGAGGTATGCTATGGCTGCAGGTTTTCACTTTAACCAATTTCTTAATTAGAACCCTTTTATTTACTACTAAAGCAATAAGTTTTTTGGGCTTAATTTTAGTTCTTTTGACTGTTACCATTCAGAACCCTTAATTGCCTATTTTAGATTTTAGCAGCTGCATTTAAGTTTTAATTGTTGCCTGTTTTCTTAATCAGACATTAGTTAATTATGAGATGCAGATAACCAATAAACCAGCATCTCTCCAACTAAAGTGCTTACCATGAAATATCATAAAAAATGTTTAGAAATGAATGAGAGGGGAATTGGAAGAACCATTAAGTTTAAATCTATTCTGGTCCACAAAGCACATGGATAATGTTCTGACAGAGGGAAACTCTACAGTGCAATTAAAATTGCTCTTGGATGAATGAAAGTATTAGCAAGCTAAATAGTTCAATACCAAGTTTCATTATCAGCATGGACTGCTTTTTAATTAGGAAACTAGTTGGAATAAAAACCTGAAGCCACTGTGGCTCTCCAGGACTGTGATTGAGGACCCCTGATTTAGACTAAGTCATATATGTACATATGTACAGTATTTTGGGTTTAGAAAATTATTTCAACTAAACCTAAGAGGGTTGACAAAAGTTGATGGATGCCTATGAAGTGTTTCATTTCTGAAGTATAAAACTGAGCACCAATAGCAGTGTTTTCAATTAGACTTTTCACTCCTTTAGTTTGCCTAGCAAAAAATACTGTTTGAAGGCTTCAGTTAATGAAGCTCCTTCTAAACAGTAAAGTAGTACTTTTGATATGCTTAAAAAGCCAGTCCTTGTGCGGGGTTGTGTCAAGTTTTGGATCCTGACATACAGCCTAGGCTACTATGAACTGTGGCTCCCTCAAACCTGGCCTATGCACGCAGGTGGGAAGATGGAGATGCGTAATCAATGATAGTTTCTTCCAGTGCTTGGAATTTTGTTCTGGCTTGTAAAGCACGGCTTACAGTTTGGCTAGCACTGCAGCTAATGCCACTGCGCACAAACCTCAACAACTGTGGGGTTAATCAAAAGCATTCTGGGGTGGCCTTTATAGCCCCCTACCTAAAAGAGGTAAAGCAGTGCAGAGATGAAATGTGAGAAGAAACTAACACTACAAAAATTGGGAGAAAGAGAGACCATACAACAAATAATAAGATGGGAGGTAAGAAATGGAGTGCCTTTGGTGACAGTGCTGAGATGGCAAAGCATATTAGCTGCACACCACTGCTAATCAGTCGAGAGCCATAGAGGTAAGCCAAAGAATGGATTTATTGTTTATTATTTTCCTTTGTTTTTCTTGTCCGCTAACACTTCCCTGTATGTGGTTTATTTGACTAAACCATTCTATTTTTAAATATATTGTGATTAACACCACAGGCATCCCTGCACCCCTGTGTTGTCCCAAGTGTGTCGGTAAGCCCTGTTCTAAATAACCAACAGTACAGACTGTGCTCTAAATGATCAGAAGATGGTTTTGTCCAGCAATTCTTTCCTTTTTTGGCCTTTTTTTGGTCAGGAGGGTTTTTTACTGTGACATTTGCTCGTGCTCAAAAAATGCACAGAGACTAAGCAGCAAGTATTCTATTTTACAAAGTTACCTCCCTTTCAGTGTCACTTTGGAGGAATTATTTCTCCCATTTGCCAATACTTCTTTTTACCCTTGGTGCTCCTACCTAATGTTAGCCCAGCATGACTGGAAAACACTTCCCCACATGGCTATAATCTGCCTCTGCGTGTATTTCCTGTCTTTGCCTGTATTATCGTTAGATGGGTTAGAACATGGATGCATATTTACCACAATGTTTTGACTTTGGCTCTCAACTCAGTCATTTTCTTTGCAAGTTATCCCCAGATACTGTGCTTTCCTTTAGAGCTGGGATCTCTAAAACCGGCCTAGTGTCAACAAGTGTCGGTATACAGGTGCCGGTCATAAAATTAGAATATCATGACAAAGTTGATTTATTTCAGTAATTCCATTGAAAAAGTGAAACTTGTATATTAGATTCATTCATTACACACAGACTGATGTATTTCAAATGTTTATTTCTTTTAATTTTGATGATTATAACTGACAACTAATGAAAGTTCCAAATTCAGTATCTCGGAAAATTAGAATATTGTGAAAAGGTTCAATATTGAAGACACCTGGTGCCACACTCTAATCAGCTAATTAACTCAAAACACCTGCAAAAGCCTTTAAATGGTCTCTCAGTCTAGTTCTGTAGGCAACACAATCATGGGGAAGACTGCTGACTTGACAGTTGTCCAAAAGACGACCATTGACACCTTGCACAAGGAGGGCAAGACACAAAAGGTCATTGCTAAAGAGGCTGGCTGTCCACAGAGCTCTGTGTCCAAGCACATTAATAGAGAGGTGAAGGGAAGGACAAGATGTGGTAGAAAAAAGTGTATAAGCAATAGGGATAACCGCACTCTGGAGAGGATTTTGAAACAAAACCCATTCAAAACTGTGGGGGAGATTCACAAAGAGTGGACTGCAGCTGGAGTCAGTGGTTCAAGAACCACCACGCACAGACGTATGCAAGACATGGGTTTCAGCTGTCGCATTCCTTGTGTCAAGCCACTCTTGAACAAGAGACAGCGTCAGAAGCGTCTCGCCTAGGCTAAAGACAAAACTGTTGCTGAGAGGTCCAAAGTTATGTTCTCTGATGAAAGTAAATTTTGCATTTCCTTTGGAAATCAAGGTCCCAGAGTCTGGAGGAAGAGAGGAGAGGCACAGAATCCACGTTGCTTGAGGTCCAGTGTAAAGTTTCCACAGTCAGTGATGGTTTGGGGTGCCATGTCATCTGCTGGTGTTGGTACATTGTGTTTTCAGAGGTCCAAGGTCAACGCAGCCGTCTACCAGGAAGTTTTAGAGCACTTCATGCTTCTTGCTGCTGACGAACTTTATGGAGATGCAGATTTCATTTTCCAACAGGACCTGGCACCTGCACAAAGTGCCAAAGCTACCAGTACCTGGTTTAAGGACCATGATATCCCTGTTCTTGATTGGCCAGCAAACTCGCCTGACCTTAACCCCATAGAAATACGGCAGACCCAACAATTCAGAAGAGCTGAAGGCCACTATCAGAGCAGCATGGGCTCTCATAACACCTGAGCAGTGCCACAGACTGATCGACTCTATGCCACGCCGCATTGCTGCAGTAATCCAGGCCAAAGGAGCCCCAACTAAATATTGAGTGCTGTACATGCTCATACTTTTCATGTTCATACCTTTCAGTTGGCCAACATTTCTAAAAATCCTTTTTTTGCATTGGTCTTAATTGATATTTTAATTTTTTAGTTGTCAGTTATAATCATCAAAATTAAAAGAAATAAACATTTGAAATACATCAGTCTGTGTGTAATGAATGAATCTAATATACAAGCTTCACTTTTTGAATGGAATTACTGAAATAAATCAACTTTGTCATGATATTCTAATTTTATGACCGGCACCTGTATATACGTGAAAGAATCCTGTGGCCGACTGGTTTGTTTTTTTTTGCCAGAGTCTGTACCTCTTTTTTGCAAATAATAGTTGCAGGATAAGTTATGGAAGGTTGGAATGTTAAAATTCTTTTTTTAGTTTCCGTTTATAAGGCTCATTCTGAAAAGGAAAACAATATTTTTGATGTTCTTAATAAGCCATTCCTTGTGCTATTGTGTCCAGCTTTGGTTCATGGCATCTCAATGTCTCTGAAATATAAATTGTTTAAAAATATAAAGATGAATAATCCCCCCCGCAGACAGTGTGGTGTAGTAGCTAGATAAGTGAACTTGAAGAATTTCTAGTCCAAACACATGACACTCCTTGCCTGTCCACCCTGCTCTATGACACTGGGCAAGTCATTTGACCCCACAGTGCACAATAATACAAATGTATGTTAATTGTTTTTGCTATAATACAGTACTTATACTGTAAAGTACCTTGGAGTGTTGTTCACTATAAAAAGCTGGTGTAATGATTTGTAGCATATTTTAACAGTCTTTAAGTGCATTTTGAATTTCCAATTTTTGGGCCAGCCTGATCCCCTTTGTTACACATGATTTCAGGTCTGTCCAAGTGCTCTTGTATCCTAAAGCTTCTTTCTTCCTGAATTTGTTAATATTTCTTTGTTAACTGCTTACTTTACAGTGGGGCAGTTTTATTTCCTGATCCGAAAGCGCATCCAGCTGCGCCCTGAAGATGCTCTCTTCTTCTTCATCAACAATACAATCCCCCCAACCAGTGCCACCATGGGGCAGCTGTACCAGGTATGTTGTAACTAATAAAGGCACCTTAACTTGGCTGTCTCTTATTTGATGGAGATTGAATTTGCAATTTGAATTTTGATTGGAGATAACAATTTCAAGTTCCTTCCTTCCTTCTTTAAGAGACTTCTCACAATCTCTTACTTGTGTTTTGGAAGCAATAAAGACTAACAAAGCTGTCAATGAATGATACGGTTTATTGAATGTTACTCTTTCGCTAATTCATCATCAGACTACAATAGTTTCTTGTTACATTCACATACAACATAATCACTTACTTTACTTTAGGCAGCAAATTGTAAAGCATCTAAGAAATGTACCATATAAAAAAGTTAATAGGCAATGTTTGATCTAAGACTTACACTAATAATAATAAAAAATAAATGAGTGTGAATATGTGTTAGGATTTTTTTTTTCAGATGATTTTGCAAATACTTTTATCATTTTCTTCAACAGGAGAACCATGAGGAAGATTGTTTTCTGTATGTGGCCTATAGTGATGAGAGCGTGTATGGACTGTAACACAAGGGAGAAGAAAGATGGTAGGAGAGGGGAGTGAAGAGAGGGGAAGCAAGGTGTTTAAAAAAAGGGTACTCAGTAAAACTTTTAAAAGAGTACCTGAATCAAATGCATTGAGATGAATTCCAAAACTTATTATATATAAGAAGTATGAAAATCATACCAAATTAGAAGTGAGTCACAAGAACTGTATTTGGAGATGTTAGCTTCTAGTCATCACGGAGTCACACAAAATTAGGGCTCTCATGCTGCAATTGGTGACCTTTGATTCTGCCAGACTGGAATTCTCACAAGCTGCAGTGTCCACTTGCTGAAAACAAGCTATTGCTTTTTTTGCAAAGTATTTAATTATTTATATTTATAATTGCACTTTTATTGTTTCATTTAAAATGATTCAAAATATATTTTTATTGTAATTAGAATAATCTGTGCTCTGCCATTTTCATATGTTGCTAACACCACAACAAAGATATTTACAGAATAAAAGAATGGCAAAAGACAAACTTGTTCTTTGTGTCCGTGAGTCTAAAGGATTTAGCAAACCATTTTGTCTCATAACCCTGGAATATTCCTGTTTGTTCTGTCCAACTTGAAATAGATGCAGTCTGTTTGGCCTTAAGGTACAGGGTATTTGTGTCACTAAGTGATCTTCTGATGTTACCAAATCTGTATGAATATTTGTTTCTGTAAATTGTGTCATAGTGTGAATTTCAAACACTTTAGGACAGTGTTACTGTGAACAATAGCATATTTTCTGTAACATACAATAAACAGCCTTCAGTTTTAGACTTTGCCTCCTCAAGATTGTTTTATGTGTAATTTTGTTTGGAGTGTTAAAATTGGTCAGTCATTATTTAGTTTAGAAGGCCTTTCCAGCAAAGAAAATCATGTTGTAGATCATGTTGCAGTATCCCACCCAGGGTTGCTTGATGGCCTCCAGTTCCCTGCATCCCTACGAGCAATTTTTTCCAGATTTCACACAGTGAATCTAATTTTGAAGCAATTGCAGAAAGTTGCAAGTACAATACCAGAAAACATCAAGATATTTACACAAAAAAGAGAATATTTATCTTCTGCATGGCTTCAAAAAGCACAACCAGGGACTGAAACAACTGTATTAGCAAAACCTTGGTGATCTATCAAGTGAAAAATTAAGTACACCCCTCTATGACTTTTTTTTAACATGTGGACGTATCAAGATTTGACCTTCATTTAAACAGTATCCTTAGATAAAGGTGAGGAAATTGAAACAAAAATACATAAAAATTTCAGCTTTGCAATAATTTATTTAGCAAAAAATGAACAGACATGCCTTTTTCATCTGTGGAAGTACATCTTTGGGTCTAATTGTCGGTCTTTTCCTCGTTGGGAGAAGCAAACTCAAGTAAGCATTTTCTATAACTGTCTATCGGCCTCTGCCATTGACTGGTAGAAAGTTTTTCCCACTCCTCCATGCAGAACTCTTTCAGGTGTGTGGTGTTTGAAGGGTGCCTTCTGTTAACAGCCCATTTTTTTAAAAAATGCATCTTTATTGAATTCAGGTCCAGTCATTGACTTAACCAATATGGAGCTTTCCACTTCTTCCTTTTCAGCAATTTCTTGGTGGATGTACTGGTTGTTTAGAGGTATTGTCATGTTGCAAGGTCCTCTTTCTGTTGTGCTTTAATCTTCTGGCAGAAGGCCTCACATTATCCTCATGTTTCTTCCAGTACAATGAAGAATTCATACTGGATTTTATAGTAGTGAGGTGCCCAGGCAATGATGCAGCAACGTATCATCAAATTATACCACCACCATGAATATCAGTTGGCATCAGGTCTTTGGTTTTCGTCAAACTTGTCTTCAGCTACTATGGCCAAATAACCTTTTCTTTGTCTCATCTGTCTAAAGCACTTTTTCCAGATGTCTTTACCTAAGCGCTGTTTAGGAAACTTTAGTTCTGCACTGATACTCTTCCAGAAGAGCAAAAATTTCCTCCTAACACCCCTCCCATGTAGACGTAATTTAAGCAGCCTTTTTCTAATGGTAGACTCTTGCACTTTGACATCAACAGTGACAAGAGCTACCATGTGGGTTCAATGATGAGATTCTGTTGTTCTTACAGAACTCCTTCAGCCACTCGGCTTCTGCTTTTAGGCTGAACTTGATGGGGCAGCCTAGCCTGGACAAGTTCACAATTGTTTAAAACCTTTTCCACATGTAGATGATCATCCAGACAGTGGAATGGTTGATTTTCAGTGGTTTGGAGATACTTTTAAATCCATTCCCAGGCTCGTCCATCTATAATCATATTTTTAGAGGCCCCAGAGAGAGATTTTTCAGTCAAGTAATAACACACACTCCAAACAACAAAGAGCAAACCAAACTAAATACGTGAAGCTTAAATAAGACCGGTATCTCCAAGAATCTCTCTAATGTCGTTCTAATCCTTAAGGGGGATGCTAACACATTAGAACAGGACCTGAACATTTTGTGTGCCCAAAAACTTAAAAGGCTCCAATCTTACAAAAAGTGAGATGTGAAGGTTAAAGACAGTACAAAAACAAGAATATAATGATGTTTCATCCGAAGAAAAGAAAAAAAGGAGAATCCCTACTACTTAACACAGTGGAGTAATTCACCTTCTGGGACAGCAAACAAATCAGAATGCAAGTATAACAAAATAAAGTAGATTGTCACAGAATGGTTCAGTGCAACACTGTTTGTGCTTCTGTCTCTGACATCTCCAACACAGGAGGAAGGTTTGAGGCTTGTGTAGAAAGAGGCAACCTTCTTATCATGACATCTGCGGTGGTTTCCATTTTTAGGGCATCTTCATAACATGGTGGGGTTTCAGATAAAGGAACAGAATTTTTGAGGCTGCCTTCATGCACAGAAATTGGTTGTGACTTCACTCCATTTTCAGTCTGATCCCTGTCACATAGCTCCCCAGTAGCAGCTGGCAAGACAGAAAAGCGTGGCATGGCTTCTAAATAAGAGGGAAGGTCAGCAGTAGGTCTGGAAAAGGAGAGGACACTACTAGGAACAGATGCAGATTCTACCACACTGCTTACTGGCAGCAGAGAAGATGTGGTTGGTGTTTCACTTAGCATGGGCGATCTCTTAACATACGTGGAGGTAGTGTCAACGTAGGGTGGCACTGACACCTCAATTCTATGGTTGGTATTCCTCTGTAGGTAAATTTGTTTGACAGATGACTGGCTCTGGGTGCAAGTGGTGACAGTGTCGCCAAGTGGGTGTGAAACAGGAGAGAAAGGTGGTCTTAACTGCAAAGGATTGTGGGAATGGGCTACTGCAAAAATTCTTCGTGCTGCAGCCTGGCCAAACACAGATTGCAGAGCTGAAAAATACAAAAAGCAGATCAATCAGATTATATATGACAGCCTAGACACACCAATTACAACCCTTTCAGAGATTAGAAGACTAATGCCGTTTAATTATGGACAATAAAGACTTCAGAGAACATTATATTCAAGTGTCCTTGGCGGTCACTATATTTAGATTCCAGGACAATCATAGAAACTGCAAATAACCTTTGATTTAAAATTACTACTTTGCAACAACAACAACAACAACATTTATTTATATAGCACATTTTCATACAAAAAAATGCACTACTAGACATTTAATATTTTAATATTTTAAATGTTATTAAACCCTAAATTTTAAAGCAAGAAGCGTCTCCTCCTCTTACTTTAAACAGAAGCCATGTAAGCCAATCAGCACCAATATGCCTTCTAGAGGGTTTCAGTTGAAATGTAATTTTCTAACCTGCATTAATCCAGACCAGGGTCACAGGGGTGCTGGAGCCTATCCTAGCCTATTGGGGGCAATAGCAGGAACAAACCCTGGGCAGGGCACCAATTCTTTGCAGGGCTAACACACAAATACACCCACACAACAAACACACGCAAAGCCAATTTAGCGTCACCAATTCACCAAACCTACATGTCTTTGGACACTGGAAGGAAACTGGAGCACCTAAAGGAAACCCACCCAGACATGCACACTAATTTCCAAAGCAG
This sequence comes from Polypterus bichir lapradei, assembly GCA_026402145.1. NCBI lineage: Eukaryota > Metazoa > Chordata > Cladistia > Polypteriformes > Polypteridae > Polypterus > Polypterus bichir. The sequence goes on from JANRMT010062804.1 coordinate 26,976,492, forward strand.
GTCATTACTTTACTAACTTACTGCTTTCTGTGCTTTCCTTTCATAAGTTATACGGCTGTGTGTTCGGGTGTTGGCTCCATGGGCTCAGTCGAATTGTCTATTATAATTAACTTTTAATAGCATGCATTAACAAACCTGACATATTTAAGTACACAATATGGTCATATGTATGTATGTATGTATGTATATATATTTCATCCAACTAATTCCCCTCAAAGTTGCTGGATATCATGGCACTGTTACTGTGAGTGCTGTGCAGAGTGTTTTTCCCATTTGATTCCGGGGTTCGTCAGGGGTATGTTCTTGCTATCACTCTGTTCAATGCTTGTATGGACTGGGTGTTGTACAGGGTCGTAGGGTCCCATGACTGTTGGGCATCTGTTGGTGAAGAAAAATACACTGATCTTGACTTTGCCGACAGTGCCATGATCTTTGTGGAGTCAATGGAAGCTCTGATCGGGGCTCTTGAGAGACTGAGTGAAGAGTCTGAGTGTCCCAGATAAAAACAAAGATCCAGGTCTTTAATGACCTCTTGGACACAGCTATTAGCAGTGTGCCTGTCTGCGGAGAGAAAGTCGACTGCATTGAGTGGTTAACATAACTCAGCAGCAACATTCAAGTCAGTAGACAGATTGGGAGAGCATGGGGGGGTCATGAGGTCACTAGAATGGGGTGTTGCTCTCTCGATATCTCTGAAAAAGAAAAAGGTCTTGTGCTTCCCGTTTTGCTATATGGTTGCAAGACATGGACACTATCCAGTGACCCGAGACAAAGACTGGACTCCTTCGATACTATGTCTCTTCGGAGAATCCTTGGGTACCGCTGTTTTGACTTTGTGTCGAATGACAAGTTGCTCATGAGGTACATTACCTGCATTGTGAGGGGGTGTCAGTTACGACAATACAGCAATGAGGTGTGATTCCCTAAGTATGATCCAGCTTGCAAGGTCCTCATTGTTGAGGATTTGAACGGCTGGACCAGGCCAAGGTGATGCCCACGTAACACCTGGCTGCAGCAGATATATGGTAATTTATGGAGGATGGGTGTTGCCAGCCTGGATCTTGAGCTATTTCATTGTGTGGTGTGTGTAGCAGTGCACTGTACCAGTGCATGCTCCCCAACCTCATTTGACCTGATCCTGCCAATAGCTGGAGGTTTGCAATTAACTGTGGACAAAATGCAAGTCCATTGCATGATATAGAGTTTTCATTTTCCTCTAAAATTGTAAAGATATAATTGATTATTCTTCTTGATGGCTTCATCATGTTGTTTATGTATAAACAACAACTATTTTGTAGTAGTGTTTAAAGTCTTGCATGTGAGATGTTAAATATTTTATCACACTAAGTATAAGCAACATTACTATGTTCTGAAGCTCCTGGCTTGTATGCCATTTCAATTATGAAAATTACATAAATTAGTATCATAAAATCTACTTTATAGGTTAAAAGATGTATAGAAATGTTATTAATTACTTTAGTTTTATAAGGCACTCTTCTATTTTAAGTAGCGTTTAGCACACTCACTGGATTAATGGGTCTGGTCCCATTTAGGAACACTTAAAATCTGGTTAGCCTAATTTTACACGTAACATTACACTTTCATTTCAGCTGACAACACATGGCTTCCCAGCATAGATGGAGCAATCATGTAATGTACAAGATTTGTTACAAATGTTATTCCATCACTGTCAAGTTGATCTATTTTTACAAGCTCATTGTTGTCCAGTATTTCCAAAATACTCATCTGAACACCATCTTCTAGCAGCTCTTAGTGAGTTAGGATGTCTCATGAGCTCTCCTAAATTATGGTGATGTTAGGAGTAGCTTCCTAAATTAGGAAAGTTGCTAAAATGTTTTTACTCCTACTCTTAAGAATACAACCAAATTTGCATCACTCTGAGAATGTGGAGCCATTTACGACTGTTTTCCTACTTTGAGACACTTCATTTTCAACCCCTGCTTTGTTGTGACAGGGACTTAAGCTAAGGGCAATCACCATCTTTGTGAGTTCTCATTTCATTATTACACTCATACTACAGTGTCCAGATGTGCAAAGCTGATAGAGACCTATCCACACAGACTCAAGACTGGAATTGCTGGCAAAGATGCCTCTATTAAATGTTGACTGGAAGGGGGTAAATACTTATGGGATCAATTATTTTGTATTTTATATTTTTAATATACAGTATTTAGATCACTTTGCAGAGATCTGATTTCACTTTGACATTAAAGTGTCTTTTCTGTTATCAGTGTCCAAAAAAGGCAAACACAATCCACCGTGACTCAATGTTATGTAAAAAACTAGGGGGGTTTGCCCCCTGCTCACTTTCGCTTGCCAAACCCTGAGCCTGTGCTATGCGCTAGCCCCTTTGCGGTTCTGCCACTCGCATATGGGGATGTGGATGTACAATCAATGCAACGTATAACTGCCCGTGATTAAATTTTGCTTCTTTCTCTCTATTAAATAAAATGACTTTTCCGAATGTTTGGCTCTGAGATTTGTTAATTGTCTTTGCAAAACCTATTCTAACTGGAAACTGTTAACATCTTAATACGAATAGCATATCAAGATCTCCTTTTTTATTATGTCCTTAATGTTATCTGTGGAAGATGTACTACATTACCTTTCTTGGATACATCCTTTTTTCTACAGTAATTTGCGTGTTGTAAGACTAGGCGTTGTTGTTTTCATCTTCCGCACGTTCGCCACCAACTGTTTCAGGATAGTCTATTGATAAGTATTTAACCAATTTGCTGTGTAACTGCTCGACATTTTTGGATGCATTTACCAATTTGATGTATAACCGATCAACATTTTTGCCATTAATATGTTTGACTTTCTTGTTTCTCGATGCTAGGATTCCGCATGTACTAATTTTTTATGTTGATAACCCTTCATGATGAAATTCTTCAATAAGATTTGGACATAATACACATTCTTTAATTGGGAACTTAAAGTGAGGAAAACATTACAATGTATAAGAGATGAGAGCGCAGGAAGTGTGTCTGACAAAAGCATATACACCAATGAGAGCAGAGAGACCGTGGTCTTGTTTGAAAATGTTTGAGAGCAGGGCGTGACTTGAAAAAATCTCAAGGCAAAAGTCTTGTCTTGCGGGACTTGAAAAAATCTCTCTTCCAAAATGTTTTGTTTCCAAATGTCTTGTCGTGTCGAAGGATTTTTTTATATAATAGAGAGATGTGAAAACTTCCTTTTTGGGCACTATGTATTTTTAATGTGAGAAATACAAGGCTAGAAAGGGTATGCTTAAGAAACATATCCCACACATGTGACTACATAAGGAGCTGTCACTTGTGCACACAACTGTTTCCAGTATCAACAATTTCACAAAAAAGGTGAAACACCTTTTGAGAAAGTCAGATGTGTTCTTGAACTTCAGGTCAAAAGGAGCCTAAACAAAATGGGTTTCTAGTAACTGGTTTTCCATTTCACAGTTTTAGCTGCCTGGATTTCTTTGCTTGAGTATGATTAGGGCAAATCTCTGAATACATTTTTATCTCCTTTTAGTCTCTGTTTTTATAATCACAATAAATACACCAGATACTGTGTGTAGGATTATATTTGTACAAAAAGACATCAGTTTCCGGCTTCCCGTGACCTTTATTTTGAGTAACAATATGTAGTGACTGGAGCTTCTAGTTTCTACTGGCTAGCTGACTAGCTGTTAAATGGCTGTATACTGCCATTCTGCCACTGACCCCTGGGGCACTGCAGATATTTGATGACTGGTAACCAGAGACAGTGTACCTGTGATCAAATCTTTGCATGGTGATCACTCATTTCATGTTCTATGCTTTGTGGTAAGTCATCATCACATCCTAACCCCCAGCCCCTCATAATCACTGTGCATTGTACATATATCAAATCTAAAAACAAAAAAAGAAAAAAGTGAAAAACAGACAGTATGTACTGTCCAAACACAACAGAATGTGCTGTGGCAAATATAAAACTTTATTTGAGTCCATTGGCTAGTTTTGAAAAGACGTTTATCTTTCTTGTTACTACTGAAATCGAATAGCATTTCTAACTTTAGACGGCTTCAACTTGAATTGATTGTAGATATGTTGTCAGACCAATCCATCCTGTTTTGTCAGGAAGTACTCTAATCAAAATACAGGGCAATGGCAGGCTATTACTGTCAGTGATACTAAGCTTAACTAAGGAAAATAAGGAAGACATAATAGAAAAAAAAAATTTACCATCTAGCTATCAATTTTCTGAACTCACTTATTCCAATAATAATTATAATTCATTACATTTATATAGTGCTTTTCTCATTACTCAAAGCATTTTGCAAGCTCCACGCAGGGTGGTCCCAGGGCGTGAACTCATATTCTCCTTACTGCAAGGTATTACACACTGACGAGGATCTGGAACCAATCCCAGTATTAAAACAGTGCAGGAAGGTGTGCCAGATCACCATAGGGCTCATCCATGTACATGACACTATGCCAATTTAACATTATCAATTCACCTTACACACCTACATCTTTGCATTGGAAAATGATATAGGTGTACCTAAACAAAAGCCCACAATGACATGGATTACTGATACAACATCATATCCAGTCTCCAAACCTGTGAGGCAGCAAGGGTAACAAATTTTCTAAAGTGCCAGCAACTTACATTAACAAGAGGACATAGACAGGTATACACAAATATCATAAGACTCTTCACACAAATAACTGATACTGTATGGAAGTAGTTACCAAGCAGCCAGGTGCAAAATAGCTCAGCATCTTAGATAGGTTGCATTTTAGAAGTTACGTTCATCCATTTTACAAACTCTCTTATTCTAACACAGGGTCACAGAGTCTTGAAGCATATAGTTATTGTTTTAGATGCAAGCAACGCTCAGATATGTGCTTGACAGCAGATCATAGCATGGATAGACATCTACTCTCTCATAAGAGGCCAATTTGGAGTCACTATTTCCTGTAACTTGCATATCCTTGGGGTGTGGAAAGAAAACTGAACCACACAGAGAAAACCTCATAAAGACCCAAGGGAACATTTAGACTCGACAATGAAGTATCCAGATTTGGATTTAAATCCACAGTAACACTAACCAGAAAGCCAAATGCATTGAATTTGTCAAAGTTCCAAATTGACGAAAGTCTAAGACCTTTTTTGAACTAAGATAGATAGATAGATAGATACTTATTAATCCCAAGGGGAAATTCACATACTCCAGCAGCAGCATACTGATAAAAAACAATATTAAATTGAAGAGTGATAATGCAGGTAAAACAGGCAACAACTTTGTATAATGTTAACATTTACCCCCCCGGGTGGAATTGAAGAGTCGCATAGTATGGGGGAGGAACGATCTCCTCAGTCTGTCAGTGGAGCAGGACAGTGGCAGCAGACTGTCGCTGAAGTTGCTCCTCTGTCTGGAGATGATACTGTTCAGTGGATGCAGTGGATTCTCCATGATTGACAGGAGCCTGCTCAGCGCCCGTCACTCTGCCATGGATGTCAAACTGTCCAGCTCTATGCCTACAACAGAGCCTGCCTTCCTCACCAGTTTGTCCAGGCATTAGGCGTCCTTCCTCTTTATGCTGCCTCCCCAGCACACAACCGCATAGAAGAGGGCACTTGCTACAACCGTCTGATAGAACATCTGCAGCATCTTGTTGCAGATGTTGAAGGACTCCAGTCTTCTAAGGAAGTATAGTCGGCTCTGTCCTCTCTTACACAGAGCATCAGTATTGGCAGTCCAGTCCAATTTATCATCCAACTGCACTCCCAGGTCTTTATAGTTCTGTACCCTCTGCACACAGTAGCCTCTGATAATCACAGGGTCCAGGAGGGGCCTGGGTCTCCTAAAATCCACCACCAGCTCCTTGGTTTTGTTGGTGTTCAGGTGTAAGTGGTTTGAGTAACACCATTTAACAAAGTCCTTGATTAGGCTCCTATACAACTCCTCCTGCCCACTCCTGCAGCCAATGATAACAGTGTCGTCAGCAAACTTTTGCACGTGGCAGGACTTGTATTGGAAGGCCGATGTATATAGGTTGAACAGGACTGGAGAAAGCACAGTCCCGCTGCGTTCCTGTGCTACTGACCACAATGTCAGACCTGCAGTTCCCAAGATGCACATATTGAGGTCTGTCTGTAAGACAGTTCACAATCCATGCCACCATGTATGAATCTACTCTCATCTCTGTCAGCTTGTCCCTAAGGAACAGAGGTTGGATGGTGTTGAAGGCACTAGAGAAGTCCAGAAACATAATTCTTACTTTACCACTGCCTCTGTCCAAGTGGGAGAGGCATCGGTGTAGCATACAGATGATGGCATCCTCCACTCCCACCTTCTCCTGGTATGCGAACTGCAGAGGGTCAAGGACGTGGCGGACCTGTGGCCTCAGGTGGTGAAGCAGCAGCCGCTCCATGGTCTTCATCACATGTGATGTCAAAGCAACAGGCCGGAAGTCATTCAGCTCACCAGAACGTGATACCTTTGGGACTGTGGTGATGCAAGATGTTTTCCAAAGCCTCGGGACTGTCCCCTGTTCCAGGCTCAGGTTGAAGATGCGCTGTAAAGGACTCCCCAGCTCCAGCACACAGGCCTTCAGCAGTCATGGCGATACTCCATTTGGACATTTTTATTATATTATTTTATTATATTTTATTTATTATGTCTCTTCAGACATTTTTATTATACAGTATATATAAACCTTTGATATCAACACAAATCATCAGGAATTAGATATTTTTTTAATTGTTGACTGGCTAGTACATTAACATAAAATACAGCAGTCACCAAAAAGAAGGCCTAGATATTTGAATTTATTTTTTATTATTTTATTGCTGGGTGACACAGTGGCAGTGCTGCTACATCGCAGTAAGTACACCAGGGTTTGCTTCTCACATCCTCCCTGTGTAGAGCTTGCATGCTCTCTGCATGGGTTTCCTCCAGAGTGCTCCAGTTTCCTCTCACTGTCCAAAGGCATTCAGATTAGGTGAATTTGCATTATTATATTGGTTCTAGTGTGTGAGGGTGTGTGTATTCACCCTGCGATGGACTGGCACCCTGTCCAGAGTTTGTTACTGCCTTGTGCCCTATGTTAGCTGGGATAGGCTCCAGCAACCCCCACAACCCTGGTCTGGATTAAGCAGATTAATTAGTTGGAAAATGACAAATTTTAATGCTCAGTAATGAAGAAATGATTTTGGTGGGCAGTGCTTGGCACTATCTTTTCAATTTTTGCTTTAAAGTAAGAATGATAATACACTGTAGATTATTATATTACAGGCAAAAGGAGGCATATCAGCACATAGGTGGGAGTGTTACAGCACCCTCTACACTCCATGTTATGTGCTGATGTACAGTATCTCTAAATATATAAAGAATAGTTAATTTATCTGCATTAACAGGGTAACCCAAATATACAGTAATTTCAAAATTCAAGTTTCCCCAAATAACATTTTATTTTATTTCAAACTGTTACAGATTTGAAATTTTACAGTTTTATTCCAATTGCCTCAGAATGGTCCAGCATCATTAAAATATTTAATACATAATCTGTATAGGCCTTCACTAAATAAGTAATCAACAGCAGCAAGTAGTTAGAAATACTTCAAGTTATTTGTTTTCTAAAAGGACGCTGGTTTGCTTATATTCTCTTAGGTCTTTGTATACAAATTATAGAAATTACCATGTAAAATAGTTATGAATAACACGGTAGAAAAATTGGTCCATCATAAGTGATTGCACGTGTGTGTATGTGTGTGAGTGTGAGTGTGAGTGTGCCCTCTGGTGGACTTCGAATCAAAGCTGATTCCTGTCTTGTGCTGGATGCTGCTGGGCTAGGGATCAACACCTTCTATAATTGAGGTTTGAAAGTAGATTAATATAATATAATATAATATAATATAATATAATATAATATAATATAATATAATAT
>JANRMT010062804.1:26989761-27025261 GCA_026402145.1 Polypterus bichir lapradei
TTTTTTTTCTCCCTAAATAATAAAAACCATCATTTAAAAACTGCATTTTGTGTTTACTTGTGTTATATTTGACTAATGGTTACATGTGTTTGATGATCAGAAACATTTTGTGTGACAAACATGCAAAAGAATAAGAAATCAGGAAGGGGGCAAATAGGTTTTTCACACCACTGTATGTGTATTGGCGATCCTAAATTGTCCCTAGTGTGTGCTTGGTGTGTGCGTGTGTGCCCTGCGATGGGCTGGCGACCTGCCCTGGGTTTGTTTCCTGCCTTGCGCCCTGTGTTGGCTGGGATTGGCTCCAGCTGACCCCTGTGACCATGTAGTTAGGATATAGCGGGTTGTGTAATGGATGAATGGATGGATGGATAATATACCGGTAATATAATATGGGTATCACAATGGTGTAGTGGTGAGCTTCTGTGGTTCATGAATCCATAGTCCTGGATGTGTAACCATAGCCCATTTCTTGTCTATATTTATTTTCCATATTTCCCATATCTCTCTTTCTCTCTGTGGATTTTTCTCCAGGTACTCCAGTTTTCTTCCCACATCCCAAAGACATCCATTTAAGATTAACAGGCAGTTCTAAACTGAACCTATGTGCATGAGCCGGTTCTGCAATGGACTGACACAACACAAAGAATGTAGGGGGGCCCAGTGAACTCATCTGTGATTGTAATGTATCTGATCTCCAGGGAGACCATTTCATGTTTTTGTTTTAACAATCAGGAAAAGGAAGTAATATCCTGTTGCGGTTTGGAGCCTGACCAAATACTGATTTAAGATTCCAGTGTTGAGTACATTTATTTATCTCTATGTTGTATTTGTTTTAAACAAAGACTACATTAAAGAGCACAGATCTCAGATTAGAATTTCTGACTTGCAATGTCTTTGTATTTTCACTGAGGCCTGGACAGTTTATCTGTAGAAAATGTACCAGACAGTATTGGTGACTTCATGTTGTTTTTCATGAAAAATAAAGTAGCAAAGAGCTAAAAAACAATGCTATAATATACAGTGCCCTCCATAATGTTTGGGACAAAGACACATTTGTCCTTGATTTATCCCTCTGCTCCATAGTTTAAAATTACAAATCAAACAATTCAGATATGACTAAAGTGCACACTGCAGACTCTTTTTTTAGGGTATTTGCATGCATTTCTGCCACACCATGAAAATGACACTTTTTATACATGGTTCCCCATTTCAGAGCACCATAAAGTTTGGGATATAGCAATGATAGGTATATATTAAAGCAGCCATACTTTGTTGCATATCCTTTGCATGCAATGACTGCTTGAAGTCTGCGATTCATGGACATCACCAGGTGCTGACTACTGTATCTTCTCTGGTGTTGTTGTGCCAAGCCTGTAATGCAGCCATCTTTGGCTCCTGCTTGTTTCAGGGGCTTGTCCCAAACGTTTCTCTTCAACATATAGATTTAAATTGAATGACTCACTTGGCCTTTGTAAAACTCTCCATTTTCAGCTTTGAAAAGCTCCTCTGTTGATGTAACAGTATGTTTGGGATCATTATCTTGTTGTAGGATGAAGCGCCATTCATTGAGTTTGGAGGCATTTACTGGAATTTGAGCAGATAAGATGTTTCTATACACCTCAGAATGCATTGTGTAACTGCCATCAGCAGTAACACCATCAATGAAGGTAAGTGTGCCAGTACCTGTGGCAGCCATACATGTCAAAGTCATTACATCCCCACATCAGTGTTCAACAGATGAGGTGGTATGCTTAGGATCTTGGGCAATTCCTTTTCATCTCCATACTTTGCTCTTCCCATCACTCTGATAAAGGTTCATTTTTGTTTTCTCTGCCCATAAGTCCTTTTTCCAGAATTCTGCATGCTACTTTTAAGTAGTTTTTCACAAACTATAATCTGACCATCCTGTTTTTGTGATCAATTAGTGGTTTGCATCTTATTTCTATTCAAGAAATCTTTTGCGGATAGTTGTCTCTGACAGATACACTTTCCTTGTTGTAAAGATCTAATAGTAAAGCCGGAGAAGCACATGTCTTAGTGTGAAAAGATAAAGCATTGTTATTGTCATCTCCACATCTAAGGTCATAGATCTCTCTTCCAAATGAGCTGCTTGCTCTCAGTAAGTGAAGGGGAGCAGTTACCACAAGCGGAGGTGTTTAGGTTTGTCAGGGACTCATTCACAACTAAAGGTACAACAGATTGTGAGCTTGAATAAAGCACAGATCTTATGAATACTTATTGACGTGTAAACGTGAGACTGTGGACTTGCTGAAGAACACTGATCTTTGTCCTGGTAATCGTCAAGCCATTCTTATTGCAGCTTGGAAACTTGATTTGCACAATGACAAGGGTGAAACCTTAGAGGAGGATAAGTATGTGGGATGCAGAGTTATCTAGAGTGTGTACGATTAGTGTTCACTGAGCTCAGATCCTTGAGAGTAAGAATTATCTAATTTACAAAGCTTTTAACAAGTTTGGACAGAAAGAGTGCCAACTACAAATGCTGTTCAAGGAACAGTAATTTAATTCACTTATTAAAATCTTCTTTATTCAACCTCACATTCTTGGACTATGCTAGTTTATTGATATATGTATATACCAGTTACGGCGCACTGCACAATAATGTGCAGTGAATACTCTTGACTTGAGCATTCATAGTTTTCATACTCTGTCTCTGTGTGTTTAGCATTCATTTGCTCAGAGGTTGGTGCGCTTGCTGCTTCCTGAGCAGCTCTTCCTTTCTCCACCCTAGCGGCCCGCTTCTTCTCTTCTTTCGTCTGCATCTTTACGCATTAAAACGGATTAAGTCAGTGTTTGTGTTGCAATTACTTAGTACGTTTTGTTTAATTTTTCAGTTAAGCTGGCACTTAATTCTTCAATCTGCCTCAAGAATGATTTAAGAAATGAAGAGGTGGGGGAAATGACGGTGAAGGTGTTAGGGAATGAGAACGGTACCCTTACGCATGTGCCGCAGAGTTGATTCTACAGCCATCCATCCATTTTCCAACCCGCTGAATCCGAACACAGGGTCATGGGGGTCTGCTGGAGCCAATCCCAGCCAACACAGGGCACAAGGCAGGAACCAATCCCGGGCAGGGTGCCAACCCACCGCAGGACTGATTCTACAATAAAATAAAATAAAAATAAAAAGAGGAATAACCTTGGAGTTTAATCATCACCCCTAAAGCGGATAGAAGACATCATGTAACATATGTGTACCAAATTTAAGGCCAATATGCTAAACGGTTTGCGAGCTACGGGTGATTTAAAATCCTGGACAGACAAATGAACAGCTATGGTAGCATATTATATAAGAAGACATAAAATTAAATTAAGGGAACACTTAATCATCAAAGTCTAACACCAAGACAGTTAAACTTCAGGGATATCAATCTTCTAGTTGGGAACCATAAGCGATTGTGAATCAACTTCACCTGCTTTGGTGCAAATGAAAGTGACAAAAGGTGCACTGGAGAGGCAATATTTCTGCAGATGGCTGAGGTTAAACAGGATGTCCAGCGACTCCCAAGAATGTTTGCTGTCTCAAGTGCATGGAGGAGATACCAGGAGATGGGCCATTACACAAGGAGAGCTAGACAGGGCTGTAGAAGGGCATCAACCCTGCAGCAGGACTGGTAGCTGCTTCTTTGTGCAAGGAAGAATAGGAGGAGCACTACCAGAGCCATAAAAAATGACCTCCAGCTGGCTACTGGTGTGCATGTGTCTGAACAAACTGTCAGAAACAGACTTCTTGAGGGTGGCATGAGGGCATGACATTATCAAGGGACCTGTGTTCACAGCCCATAACTATGCTCCTCAATTGGCATTTGCCAGAGAATACCACATTTGGGGCATGCTATTGGCATCCAATTCTCTTCACAGATGAGATCAGGTTCACATCACACTGAGCAAATGTGACAGATGTGAAAGAGTCTGGAGATGCCATGATGAATGTTACGCAGCCTGCAACTTCATCCAGCATGACTGTTTTGGCAGTGAGTCAGTGATGGTCTGGGGAGGCATATCCTTGGAGGGTCACAGAGACCTCCACATAATAGACAACGGTAGCTTGTCTGCTGTTATCCTCAGAGCCATTTTCCGACCTTACACTGATGCAATGGCCCTGGGTTCCTCCTGGTGCAAGACAATGTCCGTCCTCATGTTGTCTGTGTGCAGGAACTTCCTGGATGATGAAGAAATTGATGCCATTGACTGACCCACACCTTCCCTAGACCTGAATCCAACTGAGAACCTCAGAGACGTTATGTATTAATGCAATTAATGAGATTGCCAGTAGGTTCATTTGATTTTTTTTTTTGTTTTGGCTCCTGGAAGTTTTTCACTTAGTTTTCTAGTAAATCCCTTTTTTGAGGCATTTTCTTTCCTTCTTTTTTTTTTAAACCATAGTTGGATGCTTCTTTTTGAACGTGTTCACTACAGTTATGCTTTATTAAGTATAGTTTTATGCTTTCTAAGAAGATTTTCAATCAAGTCCATTACAAAACTAAACAGTCTGCCAGAACAGGTGTCTCAGGCAATTAAGTTTTCTTTGTTAAGGAGGTCCTAAACAAACAAAAGAATACAAAAAGCAGAGATATAAAGACTTACATGTGATTGTTGATTGGATGGTGGTATCTTGTTCAAAAGCAATGACAGTAACCTCACAAGATGAACTCCCCTGTGCCTGAGCCTGGTTCTCTGCCCGTAGACAGCGGCGGACACAACAAAACACAATAATGAAGATTAAGAGAATCAGCACAACAGCTACAACTAACCTGAGGAAAAAAAAAAACAGAATTCTAATAACAACAATACACATTTGACCAATTTAATTTTGATGTACTGCAGGAAGGCAATAAAGTGATGCAGTAGCAAGTGGCACTTCCTTACAAATTTAGAGATCTTGGTTTAAATCCTGGCTAAGTCAGTCTCTAGATGGAGTTTGCATGTTCTCTCTGAGTCCATATTGGTTTTTCTTTGGGTTCTCCAACTTCTTCCCACTTGTCAAACACACATAGATTAGATTGACTGACTCTGTATGAATGAAGTCTGAATGTGAGGATGTGTCCTGGACTAGACTGGAACTCTATCCAGGTTTGAAAATGACTGGATGAAGGAGTTAAAAACATACATATGAACATTGATGGTTATATTGCAGTGCTTCTTATTGCAGAAATTATCCCAAAGCATGTGTCATGTGCATTACACTCCAAGAGAAACAATACGCAGAGTGCTTCAAAATGTTGTACATTTTAAAAAAGAAAAAAGAATACATACGGTAATTCAAAAATTGTCAATATTTTGTGAACACGTTTGTCTTTTGAATATCTGCAAAAATAATTCATAGTATGTGATCAGGTCTTCATAAGAGCCAAAAAATATATAACAAGAACACAATAAAGTAAATAACACAGTAAATGTTATACTTTTTCATGCATTTATTGATCAATATAATCCAACATTAAAAATCTTTGTATCATTATCAGTTCAGTTAAGGGGTTCATTATAAGGAGTATCAATCAATTGAATGATAATCACATGAGGCTTGGTTGGTTCTGCCCTACTTAAAAAGATTGTTGTGATTTCTCTGGCAGCACAAAATAACAAAGGGTTGAGGCCTTCAAAATAGCCCACAAACTAAATAAAAGCAAGGCAAGTCTGACCCAAGGAAAACACGAGGCTTGAGAAATGAATAGGCATCAGAAAAGAGTTTAACATTTTAAATTCAAAGTCACAGCAAAAAGTCTTAAGTCTCAAAGGCAGTACAGTATGTCTCACCAGGAAGAAAACCGTTAAGACTGAAGATGGAGCAGAGACAAGTCCACAAATAAGGCCATCATTGAAGGAACCATGAGTTCTGGATTTTATCAGCAAAGTCTACAGAAGAATGGCATGGTTTCAGTCCATGAACTGAAGCTCAACATAAGGTGGGTATTGCAGAAAGATAACAACTCTAAACATACAGATCTGCCTACTAAATTAAAGTACTGCAGAAGAAAATGTCACATTTTTGAAATTCCAAGTTAAAGTCCAGACCTTAATCTCATACAAATACTGTGTCAGGACCTGAACAGGGCAGTTTATGCAAAAAAGACCACCAGTGTCACTGAGTTGAAGTATGTGTAGAATTTAAAAATGGGCCAATATTCCTCGAACCTGACATGCAAATCTGTTCAACATAAACTGTAAAAGTAGTGCACAGCTCATTTCTGTTCAATAGATCAGAGTAGTTAGTAAAACCATAGGCTCACATACGTTTTCCAACATACATTTTCAGTCAGTCAGTCATCATCCAACCCGCTATATCCTAACACAGGGTCACGGGGGTCTGCTGGAGCCAATCCCAGCCAACACAGGGCACAAGGCAGGAACCAATCCCGGGCAGGGCGCCAGACCCCTGCAGGATACACACACACACACCAAGCACACACTAGGGACAATTTAGGATCTCCAATGCACCTAACCTGCATGTCTTTGGACTGTGGGAGGAAACTGGAGCACCCGGAAGAAACCCACACAGACACAAGGACCCAGGAAGCGAACCTGGGTCTCCTAACTGCGAGACAGCAGCGCTACCACTGTGCCACCGTGCTGCCCAACATACATTTTGAATTGTTTTATTTCTTTATTTTCTTTCAAAAAAGTATAACATTTGTGTGTTATTGATTTGATTGTGTTCTCGTCATCTATTTTTATGACTGAGATGCTAAAATGTTTAATGTAGTCTAACAAGATAACCCATGATATATGGTAATTCCTGGAATATCATAGTATACCTTACTATTCTGAAAATTGTATGGTTTTGTATTATGAATACAGTATATATGGAGTAATGATGCCAACTGCACAGTTAGAACAACCTAAGCTTACTTCTGTCTCTTACAGAAAATGATGAAACATGCCCTGAAAAGCAAAGTTGGAAAACAAATTGGATTTACAAGATATGATTAGCAATATAGATGCCTGAAACTGTGAGGTGGCTTAAACAGTTTGTAGTTTTAGAAAAGAATAAATGGACTCAAGGTAAACAGTTCAAAATATTATGATGGATTATTTATCAAATGCAGATAGACTTACCAGATGTACCACAGATTAACCCACTCTTTGTCAGGCTTTGTTGGGCGGCTACAAAAGCAAAGAAATATGCAATCTATGTTAGAAAACACACAGCAGAATTAAAGATATACTGTTTATATATCTCATATAAGATTAAATATATAAATATATTCTGGGTTAAGGGCTGATACAGCCTTGCCCATCTTTAATCACAGTCTGTAATTAGAAAAGTGCACTCTGATCTCAAGATGAAGACCTTCTCTCCACTCCAAGGATACATAAATAATTTGCCAATTTTGGAGATGCTCATTCAATCTTCATTTAATTCAAGGATAAGAACCCATGACTTATTAGAGTTGCTAATGTGGCTTATGATTTTGTTTCCAGTAGTTGTGGAAATCACTGGTACTGACTGTTAGTTACTAAGTCTTTTACATTCTTTGTCTCTTCCATCATGTCTTGTGGAGGTGTTTGGATTCAGGATTAGGTTGATCGAGTTACTCCTCCTGGCCTTGAAGTGGCACCATGAAATGGATGGTGCCAATGGTTTTAATGACAAGATTATACACAGTACTCTGCACTTTAGAAAACTGTAAAATGCCCAGGGTGGGAGTTGTTTGCTAGTTGGAATACCTCATCAAACCTTTGTCCTGTTCCTAACAGGACCTAACAGCCTCCAGAGGTTTCCTTTCTCTGTTTAAACTAGAGTTTTGCTTTGCTCTTTTGTGCTTCTGGCTGAACTTAGCTTATAGAATATTACTGTTCACATTGCAAATAATTATTCTAGCAGAGTAAATACTTCCCCAGTATAGCTAACAAGCACATAGCTAGTGAACAAATGTTTGCACACATTTTAACAAAAGAGAGGTCTAAGATCACACAGCGAATTACAGGTGTGTATAGAGCTAGCAGATCTGCGTCTTAAGCATCATTGCTTTGGCAACAAGGCTGAACAGATTTAAGGGTGAACACTTGAATTACAGGGATTAATATTAATATTAAGGGATTCAATACCTGTAATGGTTGTATAACCACTAAGTCCTTCTGAATGAATGATTATTTATATACTTTCACATAGGTCTGTCACTGTATTCTGTATTTAGAAGACACCATGACAGGGAGTATTACACGGTCTGCTATCAAAAAGATGAGGCAGAAATGATCACAGATATTATCACACCTTCCTTTCCAAGACAGCTGGTCTTTGTGTCATGTGCATTGAGAAGGCTGTGGACATACTGACAATATCAATGTGGCACACAATGACTCACAATCATATCTGTGTAAGCCCGGAATGCATACACTTGGAAGAAAAAGAACAGAGAATCAAGGGGCTTTTAAAAAACAAAATATGCTTTTGTACAGTTAGAATATATTTTGATACTGGAAAATAAAATCATTGTAGTATTTAGGATTCAATCTTACATAATCCTTTGCACTGAAATAAAAAAAAATAAAACTGACATTGAATTAATTTGTACCAGTATTTTTCAAATGATAAACTACTGTATGACAGTTGTGTAAGAGATGAAGTAACTGTAGGTTACATCAGACGTTTCTCTTTTAATTGTTAGTTTAAGCTGTACAGGAAGTCAATTATATAGTCCTTACTTCTGGAAATAGTGCGTGTGTGTGCATATTGTAGATTAAAGTTACGTGGCTGAATAACCACATTCCTAAGAGGTGAATTGTCAGGAATGCAATGAACCTTTTCAATAACCTCTCTTTATCATCTGGACCATGATAATAATTTCTGTTAATGTTTGTTTACGTTGTTCTTTATTTGGATGACATCTGTTCATTGTTTTTCTGTTTTTGCTTTTAATCTGTGTTGCCATTTTGTGAGACTGGTCTCTGTGAAGCGGCATGGTTGCTAGGGACATGATGCATGTGACCAGTGACACCATACCAGCCACAATATGGATATACAGTATGCGATGGCTGCTCATGTCAAATGGCATGTGATCTTTACAAAAATAGATGAAGCTCTTCACAAGAAACTCAAACTTGAAGAACAACTACATGTAATTTTAGATTCTACTACTGATTTAGATTTATTCTTCCATTTTGAGCTTAGTGTAGCCTCACTGACTTTGGTGACCAATTCTTACAGTTATTGTACTGAACTTTGCTATGAACTGACTATTCCCCTGTAAACCCTAAAGAAAACACCCCCTAGATCTCTGTCACTCCATCAAAAAACTGTCCAAGAGAATTTGTATTGCAGTTCTTCTTGGCCACAACGTATTCATATTATATTGAGAGATTAACTGCACTTCACCAGAGCCAGGAAATATAGAGAGTTTTTAAAGAATTGCAGTAATTTCAAGCACTATCCAAGCCAATTGTACAGTAAAATCATAAATAAATAAATGCAGCGCTGCTCTCAAGATTCCTTGTAACTAACATCTTTAAGAATTCACACATATACTACAGGGTGGTCCAGATCTAATTATGCAGATCCAGATCGTCTGGATGACTTTGATTTATGCGGGGACAATTCCAGTACGGCGAAAGACGATTCTTCATGTCGTCAGCTCGCACACTTCTCAATGGTCCGGGATTTTTCGGGTGATTTTCTATGTAATAAACTTAATAAGTTATAGCGTAATGAAAATTGCATAAATAGATCTGGACCCCCCTAGATACATTAATCAGTTTTATCTCTCTATTATAAAAGAAAATCTTGAGACAAGATGAGACTATTGCCATGAGATTTTTTTAATGGCCCATGCCCGCGGTTCTCTCACCTCTCATTCGTGTGAATGCTTTAGTCAGACACAGTTACTGCGCTCTCAGCTCTTATAAATTTTTACGTTTTCCTCACTTTAAGTTCCCAATAAAAGAAGACTTATTATGTCCAAATCTTATTGAAGAATTTTATCCCGTAGGGTTATCAACAGAAGAAATGAGTGCACAGGCAATCCTAACACCGAGAAACGATGAAGCCAGATGAAAGATCTTCATATGTCATTCGTATTAAAACATTTACAGTTTCCTGTTAGAATAGCTTTTTGCTATGACAATTAACAAATCACAGGGACAAACATTCAAACAAGTTGTTTATTTATTAGAGAGAAAGAAACGATATTCACTCAGGGGCAGTTATACGATTCATTGTCAAGATGTAAGTCCAAACACAGAATCAAAATTTAATGTGATATTGATGAAATGTTAGTTCCAAATATTGTTTTTACTGAAGTTTTACAGTAAAAGTGTTATTTTAAAAAGTATTTGCTTGTTAATTTCAAAGCCAAACAGAATGAAAATGTATAATGCAACAAATACCTCTAACGCAACATGAAACATAATTTTCTTTGAATTTATTACGTTTTACTATTATTTAATATGGTTAATTACTCGCTGTAATGAAAATTTGTTAGTTTTATTATGTATAAGTAACAATCCACCTCACCATATGCGAGCAGCAGAGCTGCGAAATGGCTAGCACATCGCCCTGCCCAAGGGTTAGCAAGCGAAGCGAGCAGGGTGCAGAGCCCCCTAGTAATGCTAAAAATTAATTTCAGTCCATAAAACTGAGAAACTTCCAATACTCAGAATGCTTAATATTTTAATAACAGAAATGTGATTTTGGTAAAATATTAAAAAAGTTAAATTAGTTTATAAGGCCATTAATAACTCCTGTAAGTTTTTAGATAGCAGGAGAAGCACTGTGATTTGCAGTCTGGTCTCTTCTAAGGTAGTGAGAGCTCTTTAATATTTTAACTATGTGATTGATTTGATGTGCACAGGGTAAATCAAAGAGTGTTCTTACTTATTAAACAGATGTCTGTTAGGAAGAAAGAACTTCCACTATTTTTTAGATTTTTTTATATGTAAAATCACTCCAGCATAGGGTGTAGTGGTGTAGTAGCTAGCACTATAGCATCATTCTCCAGAGAGTTCTAATCTCTTCACCCTAAGTACAGCCTGTAGAGAGTTTGCATGTTTTGTTCTTGTCTATGTGGGTTTACTTTTGTCACAGATGGCTGGGGTGGCGACCCAGCTGGGATGCCCAGGAGGACCGGAGGAGGGCTTGTGACTTCCCCAGACTATGTGGGGGCGACCGCCCTGGTACCTTTGGGGGCCACAGGTACAGAGCTTTGAAGGTCCACCCTGTAGGGGCTTGTGGTCACCACCAGGGGGTGCCCCTATGCCTTTGGAGCCCTGGACCTCAGCACTTCCGCCACACCTGGAAGTGCTAGGGGGAAGAGGAGCAGGGACACCCGGAGTGCTTCCGGGGATGCAGCCGGCACTTCCGCCACACTGGGGCGTATCGGTGGAAGATTACCGGGAAACACCTGGAGCACATCCGGGTGCTTATAAAAGGGGCCACTGCCCTTCATTCAGAGCTGGAGTCGGGTGAGGAGAGGACGAGACCTGGAAGAAGAGAGTGGAGGCAGCCAGAGAAAGAAAAAGGCATTCGTGTCAGCCAGGACTTTGGGGGGGGTATTTGGGGTTTTTGTGGTGCACTTATTGACTAGTAAATAATAGAAATATGTATAATAAACATGTTGTGGGTGATATCAATGTGTCCGCCTGTCTGTGTCCGGGCCGGTTTCCACACTTTGCACACCCCAAATATATTCATGTTAGACTAATTTGTCACTCTGTGTTAAAACTGGTTTGGTGTAATTGCCACGGATTGGCATCCATTGTGCTCTAA
Source organism: Polypterus bichir lapradei (assembly GCA_026402145.1). Taxonomy (NCBI): domain Eukaryota; kingdom Metazoa; phylum Chordata; class Cladistia; order Polypteriformes; family Polypteridae; genus Polypterus; species Polypterus bichir. The sequence goes on from JANRMT010062804.1 coordinate 27,001,484, forward strand.
ATACAGGCATTATAGGCACCAGATACCCATGATCCTGAAATGTATAAGTAGTTTAAAAACATAAGATAAAAAAAGAATTCTAATGAATGGAAGTCTGTATCATACGTGCAGTAACTTTAAAACTAAATACACTTAAATTGTATTGTTGTGAAAGTATCCTTGTAGAATCCCCCAAAGGTTATTTCCTCATAAACCAACAGATCTGCATGAGCTAGAGTGGCACCAAAGCTAATGTAAGTAGAATGATATACAGTGAGAGAGCAGAAAGAAGGACACATCTTACTGTTCTATGACTGCAGGCTAGAGACAGGTATTTTGAGTTATTCACATTTGATGGCTAATCAAGTATATCCAAAAATGGTTTTGTGGGAGGTTTTAGACCTAATAAAGTTTGAGTGGAATCAGTTGGGTTCAGCTGTTTTGCTCATAGTAGTCAGAGGACCTGTGCTTCTGAAACATTCACACTACAGCTGCTCTAAGAAATTTGGGCAAACAAGTGAACTGTGTAGTGACATACAGCACCAAAATGTAGATGCCAGTAAATGTTAACAAACTAAAACAAAGCCCAATCTGCCTCAGATTAAATATAAATTAATCAAAGCAAGCAATGTGATATGAGATATTAATCTGCCTGATGGACTGCTTTGGCAAAACCTGGTAGCATTTGTTTAGTTATTTTCAAGTATTAAGTTATAGTTACTATTGACATTCATGTTTCTTTAATTAAATGTGTTCACAACAGAAAAATGGGCACATAATCATAAGCATCTATCTATCTATCTATCTAAGCTATACAATAGATAAAGAGAGAATGATTAAACAAATTAGGCACAAAATGTTAGATGTTTCATGTATTGATTGAAATGATCCAACATTTAATCTGTTTGTTAAAAAGTAAATTAACACATGCTTTCCATAACTGGTGTAACACCCTTGAGCAGCACTGACTTTAAACAAATGGCTATGGTAACAATTAACCAGTCCTGCATAGAAGCTTTAAAGTTTGGCCCATTCCACACTATAGAACTGCTTCAACTTAACAATGTTAGTGGGATTTCTTGTATGAACTCCCCTCATCAAGTCCTGCCACAACATTTTCATTGTATTAGGGTATGGACTTTGGACTTATTTAAATTTTGTGAATCATTTCAAAACACAAAATTTCTTCTGCTTCAATCATTTTTGGTCGAATAACTTGTATTTTTAACATGAATGTCTAGCTGTTTCATGTGTTTCACGATTGGGATGAGGTTCTTAATGTTGGAAAGCAGTATCTGGGTTTTGCCAAGCAAAATGTTTCTCATATAAGCCAATAGATTCTGTTTTTGACTCAGCCCCCATCATCCATTTTTCCATCAATCTTCTTGCTCTTCTTGGAGTTTTAGCAAGCTTGTTGTTCTTGGTGTTTTCCTCCTTGCTGTCTTCCCATGTATACTATCCATCCATTATCCAACCCGCTATATCCTAACTGCAGGGTCATGGGGGTCTGCTGGAGCCAATCCCAGCCAACACAGGGTGCAAGACATGAAACAAACCCCAGGCAGGGCGTCAGCCCACCGCAGCAATGTATACTATTGTTGTTTAATGTTTAAATAAATCTTTACCTGACAGTGGTCTTATAAACACTGACATTAGCCAGGAGAGGCCTGCAGATCCTTACGTGTTACTTTGGCTTTCTTTGTGATCTCCTAGGATTATGCATATCTTGTCCTTAGAGTGACTTTGTTGGACAACCTCTCTTGGAGAGAGTAAAATGATGTTGAATTTTCCCCATTTGTATATTGTCTGTGTGATTAAAGAATAGTGAAGCCCAAAGTTTTATAAATTGTTTTGCAACCTTTTAAAGCCTGATTAACATTAACAGTTCTTCTTTTGAGCTACTCAAAAATCTCCTTTGACAAAGGCATTCACAAAAATGTATGGTGAAGACTAGACTTTGGTAGTGAAGGCTCAGGTTTATGTTTTATGTTTTTTCAAAACCAATAATTGAATCTCCTAACTCTAATTAACCCCCTAGCTAAATTAATAATCCAAGAGGTTTCTTGGACAAAGACAGTTAGTGTTGAATAGTTTTGTTTAATAAATGAATGAAAAAGTATATTTTTCTGTGTTGTTTTATTATTTTCTCTTTTTTAACGTCTCTGATGAAGATATGATCATATGGTTCACCGACAAAAGCGCGATAGACATATGCGCCCTGACAAAATCACGCCGGACAAATGAGCGCCGACAAACCCGCTAACTGGTTTTCGACAAATGCCGCCGACAAAATCGCGAGAGAGGCCAAGAGAGTGGGACGCCCTTGCTGCAATTCTTCCTACATATGCAGGGCGTGATCTTAAGGACTATCTGCGTGCCGTGCTGATGGCATGCCGCATCTCATAATATTGACTTCTAAAATAAACATTATTATATATGCTTTAAACTAGTAATTCATATTTTATTAAACTTTCGCGATTTTGTCTGGGCGATTTCGTCGGCGCGTTTTAATAGGCGCTATTTTGTCGGCGCGCATATGTCTATCACGCAGATGTCGGGTCACAGATCAGATCTGCTCATCTTACAGTATCTGGTCAAACTTATGTAAAAGGTTCACAAACTTTCTAACACTATAGTACATTGACTTGTTGTCATCATCAGATGTGTCATCTGAAGGAACAAAGCAGGTCAGCACTACTGTTTTTACAAATTGTTTCAACCAAGATACCGTAACTCTGCCAGTTATTGCTATAAAAAGTAGGTGCATAGAGCATCAGGCAAAACTGCCTAACTATAAATTTCCCCGTTCCTTCAGTGGAAAATTTACCTAGTCAATTTTTAATAGAATGGCAACACGTGATGAAAATCAACAGCTCATGAAGATTTCACTGACAGTGGGTGGCATCAGTAATTTCAAATTATCAGACATACCTCCAAGTATACTTTCCGAAATGAAAATCATGTCATGTTGCTGCCATTACAGCTTGTGCCAATATCTTTTTGTCTTTTTATGTGGAAGCTGGGTGCTATACACAGTTTTAAGTGATCATCCTCAAACAATAATGCTCTTGATGTGGTATACTTCTTATCAAAAGTTGGTTTTGAAGATTTTTTTTTTTTTAACCATGCAATAGTTTCAATAACCAGGGTTTGTTTCCTGCCTTGCGCCTGGTGTTGGCTGGGATTGGCTCCAGCAGACCCTCGTGACCCTGTAGTTTTGATATAGCAGGTTGGAGGATGGATGGATGGATAGTTTCAATAATAAGAATAATGTACCATATTTGTATGTATAACATCATTATTATTATTATTAGTGTCAATACTGTATTTATTTGCTTACTGTAATCTAAAAATTATTGATAGTCCTGCAGCTGAGCTTATTTATGACATAGATTCCATTTCTTAGAAATTGCATGCCAAACAGAATTCATCTGCCTTATCTGAAGATTGATACTGTTCATACATGTATATTAATATGTACGTCTTCTACTGCCAGGAGGCTAATAAGGTGGTAAAGAGAAAAACAGAAAGCTACGGTAAATGCACACGACCTACAGTCAATTTAAATGGCTATGAAAAATCAATTCCTTGGTTCTCTCTACTCACCTTAGAGAAACACACAGTCGGTGGACATTTTTCTGGCCAATAAATAAAATTTTACTTATGCTCACTTGGTCATCTGCCATATTTACACTCTCTTTAACTCTGCTGTCACCAGTTTGTAAAAAAAACTATAATTCCTAATGTTAAAATTTTAACATTTACTTCTAACCTGTTTCACAACCAGTCCTGAGGTGGGCTGGCGCCCTTCCCAGGGATTTGTCCCTGCCTAGGATCCTGCCTGTGTTAGGATATAGCAGGTTGGATAATGACTGACTGACTGTTTCACAACCAGGGTTCATAAATCAGACAGTACTTTTATTACCATTTTTTGAGCATTTTGATGTGTTTTTGTTAAACTTGATATCCTGCTTTTTCCATGTCCAATGCAGCTAGTCGAGTGTAGAAATATTTTGATACATAAATGCAAAACAAACATGCAGTGAGTATTCAATAACTCCATGATTTACACGTGTCCATAACTTACCACACCCTTTTAAATTGGTTAGTTCACTGTAAAGATCACTGTTTTTGTGAACACAAATCCATGAGTCATGAGAATATGCTTGAAAAATATCTGAGTACAGGATTAAGATTTTATAGATTTTATGAGTATAAATAAATAGTGTGCCATGTTAATTGAAATTTATAGAAAAAATGATTAATATCAAAAATTCAACAGTCCTGTTACTTAATATGCACTTAATATGAAATTCTTGTAAATCAAATTCACATTTGTTTATTTATCTTCTTTAAGCAAGTTATATCCAATTTTTGTTTTCAATCATTTATTCTCTGTCACCCCAACTAAGTAGTAATGCTAAAAATGAGCATGTATATAGTTTGGTATTGAGAACATTCCTCTTAAAGTGCAAGTAAAGCTAAGTACATTTTTTTTTCATTCTTTTATGCTTTAATTAAATAAACTACTGTATTCTGTTAATAAATGCTTTACCATTGTGACCTTTCAGAAGCCTATGGAAATATAACCAAAGAAGAGCTCAGCTTACCTTTCTCTGGTGGTGATCTCTGCCAAACAACAGCCCAGAGTTAGCTATGAATGAATAAAGAAATAAAATAAATAAATAAATAAATAGTGTATACAGAATAGTTGGGGAAAAGGCATATACAGGCAGACTGGAAATGGGGACATAAATTGCAGACAAGTCGATCCCCACAGCCTTAGTTTTTCAGAAGATAAACACAGCTTTTTACAAATGCAAATTCTAAGCCTGCCATAGAATACTCTTGTCTCATTTAACCCTGAAACAGTTAGTTAACTACTTCATCTTATTTTTTGGTTTTTCCTTCAATACAATAATGTGAGCCTCTACTTGTGTTATTTATTATTTTTTTAAGCTACAAATCAAGTTTCTTTAAAATACAGGTAATCCCAAACTAAGTAAAAAGGAAAATAAAATCGGCAACATGAGTCTGCCGCCGTAAGGTGTCTTACCAGCAAGCCTACTTTTTTCCTGAAGTACGGGGTCACCATCTTTTTCAAACTGTACCTTTCAAAAAGAGTGAATGTTAGTTCACCCTGCCTTTCAAAAAAAAGGAACACTTCTGCCTCTTGTTGGTCAATTAAAACAATCAGAATAAATTAGCTAGAATAGTCAATTATTAACAGACTATGAGACTAGGGAGGCAGAAATGTCTTTGCTTTCCAAATCCTTATTATTACATAGGGAACAGTATGAGTATTTTTTGGGATTAATTCACATGAAGAATGTAAGGAAATTAGAGGTTGCTTAGAGCTACATCAGGTAAATGCTAAAAGAAGGCCAAATATGCAAGAATCAGGAATTTTGGGATTGGACTCATCCAACAGTTATATAATTCCAATTTTTTTTCAGTAAGTCTAAGCAAGTGAGCTAGTTTTACAGTTTCTCAGCAGTTAATGCTTGTTGAAATCCTTCAAGCATGAGAAGAACAACATGTAATTAATTTGGGTACAGTCTTTAGCCTAGCAGAGCAGTTAAAAATTAACATGAACATAGACAACATTGACCAAAAGGCAAAGAGGTTGGACAGCCATAGAAAATGATTGCGACTGGGAAGGGGTGTTCAAGGTCAGTATCTAATGGCTACCTGAATGGTTATTCTATCAATCAAAAGACTTTCACATACTACACCTTACTAAGACTAGTATGGAAGAAAGATTTAAGAAGATCCTTTAGCCAAAAAATATTGTGATAAGTGTCAAAGGTAGTCCTGAGTAAAGACAGTATTTAGAACCACAAAATAATATGAGAAGTCAATAAAAAAGAAAAGGTAATCAGAGGGAATAACTCATTAGTGCATTTAGAGAAGGCGCTAGATTGATAGTGAAGGGCAAAGGGGACATATTTTAGAAAGTGTTGCTGCCAGAATACAAGAACTACTGAACAGATGAGCCTGTCAGAGGCCTTCCCTAAAAAGTAGAATTGTAGAAAGTATTTTCATTTGGGAGAGAAATCCAAAGGAACAACATAGGAGCAGCACCTAAAGACAAGAAGATTTATATATTCCTTTTCTAATGAAAAACATCTTTATTTTTACTTTTATCTGGCCAAGGCTCCTTGTTTTTGGTCTATATCCCAATTTCAAGTTCCATAATTCATCCTTCCATCCATTATCCAACCCGCTATATCCTAACTACAGGGTCATGGGGGTCTGCTGGGGCCAATCCCAGCCAACACAGAGCGCAAGGCAGGAAACAAATCCCGGGCAGGGCACACACACACACACACACCAAGCACACACTAGGGACAATTTAGGATCGCCAATGCACCTAACCTGCATGTCCTTGGACTGTGGGAGGAAACTGGAGTACCCGGAGAAAACCCACGCAGACACGGGGAGAACATACAAATTCCACGCAGGGAGGACCTGGGAAGCAAACCCAGGTCACCTAACTGCGAGGCAGCAGCGCTATCCACTGTGCCACCATGCTGCCCTCCATAATTCATTACTTGGATAATTTTGCTTAAGTAGCACATGCTTGGTTGGTGGGTTGAATCTTGTTGTGTGTGTGTGTTCTTAAATATTACTTATGAGAGCTTTGAAATCACTTCAATCTTTTTGTCCTGCACCTCCTCACTCACTGATATGGCGATACCCCCACATATAGTTGATGTATTGTTTGACGCATCTTGTTGTCTAGTTATGCTAGAGATCAAGCTTTTTGGGGTTCACCCCTATTTTTGGTCCTCTACACCCCAAATCTATCATTTTAGGCCATTTTTGGACCATATTTTATGTAGGAAGGTACACATTTATGGTAAAGAGTAAATCAATAAGTGTCTTCAGTAAAAATGAATAGAAGGACTTGAAGTTATGCCAACTGACCCCAGAAGCTCAGCCCCCAGCTGGGTTACAAGGAGTCAAAGTTACTCCTTTTCTCAAAACTTAAAAAAATAGGATTGGTAATGTTTGTATGTGGAATGTTGTTTTATGCAGTGTTGAGGTTGCTGATCATGAATATGATCATATTTTGATATCTTATTCTTTATCAGTTGTCTAAGCCCTCTAGCAGCCATTATCAGAAGGTTAAAAATGACAAATTTCAAACATAAACAAAATTCATATATAAACTGTTTCAAGGTCAGTGTGATGTTTTGATTTTTGAGTCTTTACTAGAGACCTAGCCCTCTATGGACTTCTATCAGTGTGTTAAAAGTGACAAATTTCTATTACTATTGAGAATATTTAGACTTAAGCATTTAAATTGAAGCACACATTTTCATTTTTCAAATATTTGATGCAGCTATTCTTTTTTACTAGGTACTTCTACCTCATGAAGGAAATCATTTGTTTGATTCAGTACTGTGCTATTGCAATGTTCTGATTTTTGAAAATTAAACAAAAATTTTAATTGCAGTATACCAAAGCAGTAATTTCACTGATGTCCTATGGGTTGCATGGTAGAAATGTGTCTGCCATTGTGAGAATTCTGACCAGTACCCTTCAAAAGAGAATTTTGTAGGTCACTTTCTTTTATACACTATATTGCCAAAAGTATTGGGATGCCTGCCTTTGGACACACATGAACTTTAATGACATCCCATTCTTAATACATTGGCTTTAATATGGAGGTTGCTCACCCTTTGCAGCTATAGCAGCTTCAACTCTTCTAGGATGGCTTTACACAAGGTTTAGGAGTGTGTTTATGGGAATTTCTGTCCATTCTTCTAGTAGAGCATTTGTGAGGTCAGGCACTGATGTTGGATGAGAAGGCCTGGCTCTCAGTCTCTGCTGTAATTCATCCCAAAGGTGTCCTTTCAGGTTGAGGTCAGTCAAGTTCCTCCTCACCAAACTCTCTCATCCATTTCTTTATAGACCTTTCTTTGTGCAGTGGTGCGCAGTCATGTTGGAACAGGAAGGGGCCATCCCCAAACAGTTCCCACAAAGCTGGGAGCATGAAATTGTCCAAAATGGCTTTGTATGCTGAAGCATTAAGAGTTCCTTTCACTGGAACTTGGCGGCCAAGCTCAATCCCTGAAAAACAACCCCACACCATAATCTCCCCTCCACCAAACTTTACATTTGGCACAGTGCAGTTAGGCAAGTACCGTTCTCCTGGCAACCGACCCAAATCCAGACTCGTCCATCAGACTGCCTGACAGAGAAGTGTGATTTGTCACTCCAGAGGACACGTCTAGAGTCCAGTAGCGGTGTGCTTTATACCACTGCATCTGACGCTTTGAATTGCACTTGACGATGTACTGTAAGGCTTGGATGCAGCTGCTCAGCCATGGAAACCCATTCCATGAAGCTCTCTATGCACTGTTTTTGAGCTTTCGGAGGTCTGTAGCTATTGACTCTATAGAAAGTTGGCGATTCCTGCACACTGTGCGCATCAGTATGTGCTCTCCCTGCTCTGTGATTTTACGTGGCCTACTTCTTCTTGGCCGAGTTGCTGTTGTTTCCAATTGCTTCCACTTTGTTATAACACCACTAAGAGCTGACCATGGAATGTTTAGTAGCGAGGAAATTTCACGAATGCACTTACTGCACAGGTGGCATCCTATCAAAGTCCCATGCTTGAATTCACTGAGCTCCTGAGTGTGATCCATTCTTTCACAAATGTTTGTAGAAGCAGTCTGCATGCCTAGGTGCTTCATTTTATACACCTGTGGCCATGGAAGTGTTTAGAACACCTGAATTCAATGATTTGGAGGGGTGTCCCAATACTTTTGGCAATATCATGTATTTCACTTGGTTTTGATGTTCCACTGACCTGTCCACTCATTTTACCATAAAAAATGCAAAGTGAAAAAATATCTGCTTTTGCAGCTATTTTGTATTTGGAGACATAATGATACTCATCGAAAAAACTTCCATTGCTTTTAATTTTCACAAACAAATTGATAACAAAATTTAAACTAATTTTTCTAAAGATGAGACAACAGTACAGCATTGAGCTTACTTTTGTCTGTCATTTTTCTCTTAAATCGCAAAACATATCGGAAGTGACATTCTTCTGGGCACCGGAACCGGAAGTGTTATCACTCACTCAGATAGGTTTTCCCAGGTTTAGTGCACCCTGCCCTCCCCTGGCCTGGCGTGGAATTACCTTTACTTGGTCCACACAACGTCCCCCTACTCACACGTGTGTGACAACATCAAAAGAAAATGGGATGATACAAGATTACAAGTGGTTATCTCCATTGCATCTGAACTCAGCAGTTACCAGGAATTAAAAAATAAAATTTGATTAATTAATCAGTGAACATTTTTAGTACATTTCAAGGTTATTGTGGTCCTAGGTAGAATTTGGCTAATGCCAGCATTAAACTAAAAGGCACCAATCCATCACATGTCAGAATTATGCATGTGCCCACACACATATTGGATTAATTAGCTGAAGTACTCAGTCTTGCCAGGTTATATTTATATAGTTTGTTAAGGTAAGAAAAAAAATATTTTGTGTTTTTTAAATGTTGACTCTTTGGTCATTGTTGGCTGAAATTCAAGTGTTTCGTTTGCCATCTACTCTACCTCTTTGATAACTATCAACTTCTTTGCTCTCACATGTCAAGAATATGTTCTTTTTTATATTATTGGATGCCATAATTGACATAACCCTTTGCTGGGTTGGAATCATGAACGTACAACTTTTTAGTATTTCCTGGTTTAGTGTGGTTTCACAAACTATTGTTTAATCCCACATTAACAAACTGGATGGTATACAGTAGAAGAGGACTGGAGTTCACATTGCTTCTCTGTATTTTTACAAGAGACTCCACCAATGATGGAATTCAATAATATTATAATGATGATTCAAAGTTTATTTTTTTAAGGTTATTTTAAAATTACTACAACTTATGATGTTGTATTGCTATCAAAGCCTAAAATTATAAGTGCCTCATCATAACATTGACTTGAATGAATGTCTGCCATCAAGAAACAGTAAATGTTACAACTTCCTCAGTCTTTCACTTTGTACCATATTCTGAAAAATGACTTGTCAAAAAGCTTTATTTGATTTTGTATCATCATGGCTTATCTCTATCACACTTAGTAACAATATGCAGATGTATGATAGTATTGGCCATTTAAAAAAATTAAGGTTTTGTTTTGATAAACATGTAGTGTCATCAGTTCATTTCCGCGTTTTTTTCACATTTACACAGTGCAATGAAATTCCTGTCTGCAAGTTTGACCAACATGGATCAGGCTGCAGCTCACTTTGCCTGGCAATCCAAACCTCAATCAACTGGTGTTGTATAATATAACTTCAGAAATTAATAACAGTGTTTTCCCATCATCTATGCACCCTCCTACTGCCTGATGTGAATTGTACTCCTCACACTGACCCTGGATTTTGGGTTGCCCTTTTCAGTTACAACCTTATTCCATAATCTCTCTGTATATAAAATCCAATGTCTGTCTGTCTGACTGTCTGTCCGCTTTTCATGAGGGAACTACTTAACGGATTTAGATCGTATCTTTTTTCAATAGTTTGCTTGAACATTCCGGTTGATTTTGCGACCTCTCTAATTGTGGTAAGTATCATAGTTCGCTTGGGGTACAGATTTATTTGTGCAAATCTGAGAGATACACAGCAGGCCGAGGGGAGGAGGGCAGGGCCTTCCTCACTCATGCGCCAGCCTCGGGGCATATCTTACATCCACGTAGCTAGAGAACGAGAGAACTACTTAACAGATTTAGATCAGGCTTTTTTCTAGAATTTGCTTGAACATTTTTTAATTTTGCGACTTCTCTCATTGCGCTAAAAATCATAGTTTGCTTGCAGGAGTGATATATTTGTTCTAATCTGAGACTTCAGGCTGAGGGGAGGTGGAAGCGTGACGTCAGCAGTGGGGAGCTGGGCAGGGCCCTCCTCACTGTCCTGTTTCACTTCTCTATGGGTGAAGCTGAATGGGACAGCTAGTACATTATATAGTCTATATTTTAAGTTGGACCAATGACAATGCACATGCAAAATGTTTTGGAAATTGGTTTACTTATTTTTGTGTGATAGGCAAACAAACAAAAAGACAAAGAAACCATTTAAGATTTTATTAATACAATTTATTAACTTAACATGCATGACTTTGGGATGTTGGAGAATAATTGAAGTACTTAGAAGAAAAAACACAGAGACACACTGGGAAGATGCACACGGTCAGTGCAGCAATGTCATAGCTATTGACCTTTATCTGTGCTGCTATGATTGCCTGTAAATATTACAAAAATGTAAAAAAGAGTTAAATATTTGAATTGCATGCTCCATCATGTATGTTACAAAGCAATCTAGCTGTTGCGACTGATGACAATTTACCATAGCAGACCGAATGGATGAGCTGTAAGGAAGATCACTCATGTGTTTTAAGGAAGGGTCACTAGGACCACAGATAGGTAACGATAGTTCACAGGGTAACACTGTTCTGGGATTTATATATCAAATAATAAGCCACCAGCAGAAGGCTCACAAAGTTTGGATGCTGTTTGATGTGCATAAGAATTTTTTATAATACGGTGTGATGTATGGCCGGCTGTTCATCCCGGCCAATACCCCCATGCCGCCAGGTGGAGCCCTCCCTGCAGTATGGAGGTGCCCCGAAGACCAGCAGGGTATTATGGACATTAGAGTCTTTATTCACAGCCCTGCTGGATACCATGGGGGCCGCCAGGAGTTGCTGCAGGGAGGCCCAGAGACTATTTGCCTTACACCCAGGAAGTACGTCATAGTCACATGGACAAAGAGAACGATTTGCTTCCTGGGTGAAGAAAAAAGGATTTTTTATCTGACCCGGAAGTGTTCCAGGTCATATGGACAGAGAGGGTGAAACGCTTCCGGGTCGAGGAGTATAAAGGACTGTGGGAGATCCCAGACAGAGGAGCTGAGTTGGGAGGCAGGGTGGCTAAGCGTTTGGGAGATTGGAGGATTGGATTATTGTATTGCTTTGTTTATTGAGTATTTGGGAGTGGAGGGTGCTTTGTGCACATTATCATTATAATAAATCAATTATTATTGGACTTTTACCTGGTGTCTGACGTGGTGTCTGAGGGTACAAGGGTGCGAGAAAACTCTAATCTGTCACAGCGGTTTTCATGAAGTAATGGGTTACATGGTACGTATATCACCTACCTAGTAACATCATAGAACCATAGAGCTAGACGTGCAAATGGCAGCACCCTTGAACACTGCAAGTATAAAACAGCATAGCCCATGCAAACGAATTTAACAAAAGGTTAATTGTGTAATCCAGAAACTTGGACTAAGACACTGGTCATTATTTTGTTTACACTTTTCAATTTTGAATAATAGTACTGCTGCAGTGTAATAAATTGTGTCAGTCCATTGAAAAAGACCAACAAAAGTACAACAAAAGTGGGAGAGATGTCAAAGAAAGTACACAAAGGAAAATTAAAGTGGTAAGGACATGTGATGAGGAAAGACAATGAATACATGTGCAAAAGATTGATGTGAACGAAAGTATAAAGTAAGAGAGAGCAAGGGATGTCAAAGTGGATGGATAAAGTAAACGAAGATTTGAAGGAAAAAGGTCTGACTGTTCAGGAGGTGCAGGGCCAAGGAATATGGAAAAAGTTGACCAAGCATATCAACCCCACACAGAATTAGGAAAAGATAAAGCAGAAAAAGAACCCCTTTGAAAAAAGAATGCCAATACAAAACCATCATAAAAAATATAAAAGGAATTCACCAAACCACACAACAGACAGATGATAACACAGAAAGCAGACACAATGTTAGTTTTTATTTCTCTTCCATATTCCAGACCTGTCTTCACAGAAGTTCAAAAGGATTTAAAATTTGTAGACAGATTTACTATTAAAAGAAATCTGAAAAAGCAAAAAGAATTGTGCTTTGTCAATTGTCTTAAATCATCAATAGATTACCACAGGCCCTTGTATCACGTGACAGCATATCACTGGCTACCTACTGCTGCAAAGATCAGCTTCAGAATTGTTTTCCTGCATAGCTCTGGCTCTCCCTTATTCCTTAAAATTTTAAACTGCTCACATATGTTGGTAGGAAGCAAGGGCTCCTAGAAAAACCCAGCAGAAAAAAATCTGGTAATTCCAGAGGAATACATCTGAACACATACAGCATGAAGAATATGCAAAACCCCGGACAGAGAGTGGCCATACTAGGATTTTTTCCTAGGACTATTGAGTTGTGAGATAGCAGCACTAATCCATGTGCTACCATTTTATCAGTTAAGCCATTCCAGTTTTCAGGCTTTTTTCCTGAAACAGTTAAAAAGGCAATATAAGAACAGCGAAGTGAATGTATGCCTGCTTTAATACTGAGGTGTGTTTGGAGACTTAGTTAACGGATTTGAAAGTTGGGGTACTTTAAATTTTTTAGTTACTTCATCATAGAGTCAAGCTGTCCTATTCTTCTTCATTATATATTTTTGAAACGGTGAGACATATTCAAAAGAAGCTGTGACAGTAGAATACAATTTACTTGTGTTAGCAGACCACTTTAAATATGCTTTTTAACAACCTGCAATAGCAAGTACTTGAAAGGAAGGCCTGTGGTTAATTGTATTTTAGATTTCTTAAACAAGACATTTTTGAAAAAAATATCTAATGGAGATTTAAAGTTTCTGTTGAAATCTCATGGGAAGTCTGTTGGATTCTTCAGATTATGATGGAAAGCAGGTCTAGAGCTTTGCCAATAAATTATAAGGTCAGAGAAACATTGAACTGTTGTAATGTGTATATACTGCAGTAGTGAGGCTAGTTTTAGTGTAATGTACTGTAAATACCTGGGAACATACTGTATTTGTTCAGTCCATGCTTACAACAACACCTACATAATTCTTTACTTCTAACATTCATTTCTAGATTAATGGCTTTCTTTTTACTTTTATGTTTAACTTATCTTAAACAGCAGAGGATGTGAGCTGGGGTATGTCTCCCAGCATTTCACTAACGTTTATTGGGAATCTGTTTTGCCATCTGGAGCAGCTGTCACGTGAGTAATTGATGAAACTATACAAAATGTACATGCTAAAGTGACTTCTCTCAAGGTAAATTTGAAACAATAAATTTAACCATAATTAAATTTGCACAGAATGTTTCTCTGTTTTGAGATGGATGGGTCTGCAAAATGACCAGTGCTTTTAAATGGGGAAATTTTTCAATTTCAAAAATGTGTACAAAGTACAACAATATTCAACTTTCTTGCCAAATTCCTTGAAGACTAAGCATGCCATAAGAGTATGTCACCAAAATCGATCTTCTAGGAGCCAAATTATTTCATTTGGACAGACAGACAGACAGACAGCACTTTGCAATAGGTGGTTTTCACATTAACTATGAATAAACCTAAATGATCAAGCTTAATTTGCTTGTCTTTCTAGCAGAATGGTATTAAAATAAAGCTGCTAGTGTTAAATTTGTTATAATTTCAAAGAAATGAAGGACACAGGATCTAGTAACTGGATTGACTGTAAGGCCCCAAAGCTCAGAAATGCAGTAAGCCTTGAAGTCAAACTTTCTGAGTGCCTTTCTCATGCAGAGGCACGTACTTTGGTGAATGCGTGCAGAGATATCTTGCTAGTTCTGCAGCTTTAGAGAGATAAGTAGATACAACAGTTCTTCCTCCTGTTCTCCACTTGATAACTAGAAATACTCCAGTGAAAAGTAGACATGTTTAGTTAAAATCCTGCCTAAAACATGTTAAAGGAAACCCTTGTGGGATTTCAGAGGAGGAAGAGAGAATAAAGTTGGTAATGGTGCCTCTCTGTCTTGCTTTTATAACATTAATACCTTTCCCTGTTTTTAAAAAAGGGAGGACTTCCTACTATAAAAACAAAATTAACTAATTCATTATCTAAAGTATATACACACATACACATGAGTGTGTGTATCTACTTTAAGTTATATATACATATACATATTATACATATACATGTATATGTAGATAGGGATTGCAATTACAGAAGTACAAATGTTTGACCAGGATTTTCATTGCACATTTGAACCGAATGCCATTTTTTTATTATTGATCTGAGACTGTTTCTAATCTTGCCCACCAGATGAGGACAATATAACTAAAGCTACAGGACTATTTGCAACTTATGTATCCTTGAAGGTTTCCAGTTTTAGGACTGGGCCTAATATTAAGTTAAGATAACCTAACATTGACCTGTCTTATTGTAATTTCCCTTCATGTTACTTCTTTACCTATTAAAATGGACATCATTCTGCTTCCGTTATGACAATAAATCTGAATCACACAACAATGCCTTACATATATATACCATTGTACTGCAACCAGTCAAATAATAATGAACCCAAATTTAACGTGAAAAAATAGTTCTTGTGTATCAGTTAACACAAGAAGCAGGGAAAGTTCCATTATAAACAAACAGCCTCATATAACATCAGAGAATGGAAATTAACTACGTCATAGTGGGCTAGGTCACAAGTGGTCTGTGATAAGGACAAGGTTGTGATAGACATACTAGAAAGCATACTAGAAAGAAAAAGAAACAGAACAAGTTGGTGGCCTTGAGGAAGAAAGAAAGAAAGAACGAAAGAAAGAAAGAAAGAAAGAGAAAGAAAGAAAGAAAGAAAGAAAGAAAGAAAGAAAGAAAGAAAGAAAGAAAGAAAGAAAGAAAGAAAGAAAGAAAGCTCTCTTTTTGGGATTATACATGAAATTTGCTGACATTGTGTAGGATGGCGGCAGAACTAAAGCTTGTGGACAATGGCACAGCAGAGCAGGTAAGACTAGTCATGTACCACTTTAATAACACAACTCTGGTGCTGAACCAGTATTTTATTTGCATTTTTGAACCTGGTTGTAACATAAAATGTTTCAATAAGAAAAAGGAAAAATATGACAACTAATAATGGGACAGCAGAATTAAATTTTAAAAGCAGTACATTGCTATTTTTACTTGTTTTTTTAAGTATTCAAAAAAAAGAAAAAAAAAAACATTTTACAAAATATAATATTGCCATCAAGATCAGATTTCTGCACTAATTTTCCATCCATATTCTGAATTTTTTTTCCCATTATATGGTCACTATAGCAGCTGAACTCTATCCCAGCAGCATAAGGTTCAAGGAGGCATCCAAGCTTGGATTGCATGTCAGACCATTTAAATTCACTCTCATGCACTCATCCATAAAGCACACCAATGCACTTCAGAACAGCAAGATTAATCTTTGACAGAAAGAAAACTTCAGAAGGACACTGAACAAATTCGTCATTGAATACAGGCTGCAAGAAAATCTTTACCCCATGAAGTAATATATCCACCAATCCATTTTCTTGAACCATTTTTTTCCACCATAGTTTTGCAGAGAGGTGGAACCAACTCCAGCAGCAGCATTATATGAAGGTCACAACCAACCCAGGGCAGGATGCCAGTCTATTCCAGGGCACATATGCCCACTCCAAGCTAATTAACATGGACTGCATATTTTTTAGGGGTGACAGGAAAGCAGTAAACAGAAGACATGGGAAAGATAAATAAAATATTCAAACTCCTTTCTGACTCAGTCATTTTTATATTGTTCTCTTCTCAGACCACAGGTTCAGAGTTTATGCATGTACATATAAAAATTAAATGGAAGCAGAAACCACCAAGCATATGCAAACACAGATATCTATGTAAATTAACAGTAATGTAAATTTGTAAATACTTTTATTTTTAAAAGTTACAAAGTTGGACATTAACAACAAATAGATTAACATAATGAAGATATAAGATGGAATATGACTAATTAGCAAAAGCAGAGAGGAAAACAAAAACTTTTAACAATAATCATCTCCTGCGTGAGACACCAGGGAATCACACCCCTCAATCCTCACTTTATGCCCCAATACAGGGTTGCACAACATCAGTCCTGGAGGGATGCAATGGCTTCACGTTTTTGTATCAACCTAGTTGCCTAATTTGAAACTAATCCTTGCTAATATCAGAGCTTATTTAATTTTACAGCTTGTTAATGTTTTAACTCTACAATGTAAAGCCATTCTTATACTGTAGATTTTATTCTTTCCAAGGATATCATCCTAAAACAGAGGACTAATTTTCGGTCTCCCACTTTTTTGTTTCTGTTTCCTTCCAAATATTTGATAGCTCACAATGAATAAATAGAGACAATTCAGAAAGAACTGCTGGTTGGAGCAATTAAAACGAATGAGCTGTTTAAAACTGAAATAAGCAATTAAGGGTGGGGAACTTTAACAAATGAGGCAACTTAAATGAAGTATCAAAATGTTTCTTGAGTAATAATTATTTCATCAGCAATAATTCACTCCTCTTTAAGAAACTGGGTTGGGATAAAAACCTGCAGCCACTGTGGCCCTCCAGTAGCAACATTGCTTACCCCTGCCCTAAACTACTTCATCTTGCTTCTCTTAATCTATTTAATCTTGGTTTTTCCAATTTATTTATATAAAATTGAAGATGAGCCTAGCAACACCTGCACAATATCAATCTTTCCACATATACTTGAAATATATTTGGACCATTACCCAGAGGCTGAGACCACTAACTTTAAACAGATTTTACATACAAAAAAGTTGCTCTGCAAATACACAGACCAACCAGAAGACATATGTTTAACCTATATGCTTGAAACACTTGGAACAAGATTTTAATGATTTACTGAAGATAGAGATGTAAATCAGTAGATCAGTAAATCAAATGCTTTGTCTGAGGAGCTTCTTCACATATTGCCACCAAACTATGGTACAACTTTCACAAAACTTGTAATCTTGAGGAGGTATTCCCTCATGGCCTACAGGTAGGAAGTCTCTCTATTCCAAATGACAGTCATGGCCTGGGATTTGGAGAAACAATTTTTATCCTAGTCCCTATCACAATCAGCTATGAACCATCTCTATATGGGCCAGGAATCATAGTCTGAAGATGCCAAAATGACAGCATCACCTGGAAACAGCAGAGATGAATACCTCAGGTCTGAAAGTGAATTCTGTTCAAATCTATGTTTCACCTTGAAAATGAAAAAAATTAAGGAAATGTCCAATTAGAAAGGAGACAAGAACAAACCTTGGAAAACTCTTAGATTAACTTTAAACAGATTTGACATTACACAAAAAAGTTGCTCTGCGAATACATGGACCAACCAGAAGACATAGGATTAACCTATATGCTTGAAACACATGGAACAAGGTTTTAACGATTTACTGACAAAACAAGACATGTGACTAATATAAAAACAACCTTCCATATTCCTTCAGATATCAGTATAGGAACAAAGAGTTTGTCCATTGCTCTATGTCCATGGGGAATCCTCACTGATGTTCCTCATCTTAGGTCTAACTGTCGGCTACGTTTTTCATACCAGTTCACTAACAAAAGCTTTCTCAGTAAGGATATAGACTGAAATATCTCTGTAACTAAAACACAACCTATCACGCAAATCCCTAAAATTTTGATCTGACACCATAACAAGCTTATGGCTGATTGATGGAAGCACCAGGATTTGTTTCTAAGAGAAGCAGAAATGACTAGTGCTCAAAAATGAAAAATAAGTAACTTCTTTTTTTTTACAGTCGTTTTGGGCTTTTTTTAACAAATGTTAAATCACTCAGATTTTATTTCTGCTTTAAAATATGTGATCCTGAGAAATATTCCTGTGATTTAATACATTGGCAATTTGATTGTACTCTTAGTTTAACTGGCAACTCTATGATGGGTCTGTGTGAGTGAATGAAGGCATTTTGGTAAATGTGCCCCGTGATGATATAATGACTCGTCCAAGACTGCCTCCCGTGTATGTCTGGGGCTACTTTTGTATTCTTTAATCTGCCATAAAACTGCATTTAGTGAGTTAAGAAAGTCACACATGGATGGATTTCTTAATGGTTTTTTTTTTGTGAATAAATAGGTTAATTCCTATTTCTTTCCTTGGATGTTTTGGGAGCACTCATGCATATAACCACAGCCACTACTTCTGGGCAAATTTACAATTCCAAGTCAATCAAATCAGATGCGATGTTTGCTCTGAGGGTGTTGATGGAGAGGTATAGAGAAGGCCAGAAGGAGTTGCATTGCGTCTTTGTGGACCTGGAGAAAGCATATGACAGGGTGCCTCGAGAGGAGTTGTGGTATTGTATGAGGAAGTCTGGAGTGGCAAAAAAGTATGTAAGAGTTGTACAGGATATGTACAAGGGAAGTGTGACCGTGGTGAGGTCTGCGGTAGGAGTGACGGATGCATTCAAGGTGGAGCTGGGATTACATTAAGGATCAGCTCTGAGCCCTTTCTTATTTGCAATGGTGATGGACAGGTTGACAGATGAGATTAGACAGGAGTCCCCATGGACTATAATGTTTGCTGATGACATTGTGATCTGTAGCGATAGTAGGGAGCAGGTTGAGGAGACCCTGGAGAGGTGGAGATATGCTCTAGAGAGGAGAGGAATGAAAATCAGTAGGAACAAGACAGAATACATGTGTATCAATGAGAGGGAGGTCAGTGAGGTCAGTGGAATGGTGAGGATGCAAGGAGTAAAGATGGTGAATGTGGATGAGTTTAAATACTTGGGATCAACAGCACAGAGTAATGGGGATTGTAGAAGAGAGGTAAAAAAGAGAGTGCAGGCAGAGTGGAATGGGTGGAGAAGAGTGTCAGGAGTGATTTGTGACAGACGGATATCAGCAAGAGTGAAAGGGAAGGTCTACAGGACGGTAGTGAGACCAGCTATGTTATATGGGTTGGAGACGGTGGCACTGACCAGAAAACAGGAGACAGAGCTGGAGGTAGCAGAGTTAAAGATGCTAAGATTTACATTGGGTGTGACAAGGATGGATAGGATTAGAAATGAGTACATTAGAGGGTCAGCTCAAATTGGACGGTTGGGAGACAAAGTCAGAGAGGCGAGATTGCGTTGGTTGTGCAGAGGAGAGATGCTGGGTATATTGGAAGAAGGATAGAGCTGCCATGGAAGAGGAAAAGATGAAGGCCTAAGAGAAGATTTATGGATGTGGTGAAAGAGGACATGCAGGTGGTGGGTGTAACAGAGCAAGATGCAGAGGACAGAAAGATATGGAAGAAGATGATCCACTGCGGCATCCCCTAACGGGAGCAGCCAAAAGAAGAAGAAGATCTAGATCTAATAAATATACGTCAACAGTACTGTATAACATGGAAATATTAAGTGATTACAATTGTACAGTATAGGGTCAGGACTCTTTAACCCTTCCCCTACATTGCTGCTGGCTCAGAAAAAAAGTGTACCGTTTGTGAAATAATCAGCCTCAACACAAGAAAAAGGTCTGGGGCAGCCACCCATATATTGTCGCTGGCTGCAAATGGGTAATTGGAAAAGAGCACTACGTGCAGTGGTCAAGTTCCAGACCAAGCTGATTTAGTATTCAAAACATGGCGGCTTTAAAGGCCAGGACCACAAGTACATGGTGGAACTGGAAGTGACGTGCTTTTGGCCATCATAACTGTAAGTGACGTTCTTCTGTGTGCTAGAACCGGAAGTGATGTCTTCAAGGTTGAATCAGACAGGTTTTCCTGTGTTTGGTGTGTGGAAACAACAAAAGAGAGTTTAGTGCATCGTGCCACCCCCTGGCCTGGCATGGAATTACCTTCAGTTGGTCCACACAGCTTCCTGTTTTGGACATGTGCAGAGGAGAGATGCGGAGTATATTGGGAGAAGGTTGCTAAGGATAGAGCTGCCAGGGAACAGAAAAAGAGGAAGGCCTAGGAGAAAGTTTATGGATGTGATGGGAGAGGACATGCAGGTGATGGGTGTAACAGAACAAGATACAGAGGACAGATTGATATGGAAGAAGATGATCCGCTGTGGTGACCCCTAATGGGAGCAGCCGAAGAAGTCAATCAAATCTGCACACCTTTAGGAAGGATGAAACCAGATTGCTGTAATTTGAAAAAGTTTACATGAATAGGTGAAGAACATGCAAACTCCATGCAGTCAAAGACTGACCATGGATTTCAACTCAGCACCTGCTAAATGTAATACAGTAAGAGTGTTACCTTATCTACCACCGCACCATCCACTTCTTGAAGTTATTATGACATGATAGTAGTCAAACTCTCCTCAGGTGAAAAATAAAACAAATGTAAATGTATTATTGTAACATGGATTAGAAATAACTGTTCTCAGTTATATTGCATGCATATGCACAAAATTTGCTCCCATTGAGTTAACCTGTTAACAACCATATTGTTACTCTGTTGAGGGTTATGTAATCGATGAAGCTTTGGGTTGTGCATCTTATTTGTTCTGCAGTGAATGTAATCCAAAATCTTTTAAATGGTTTTTAGCTGCTGTGATATTACTGAAATTGCAGACAAGGTGAAAATGTTGGATGCTGAAGTGCATTTATCTACGCTGTACTCGCTCATGAACTATAAAGAAACAACCAATTGGCACTGACTGCTTTACCTAGTAAAATAACCAGCAATAAGATGTCTACTTTGTCACCAAAACACCACTCCCCTAAAAATCAAATTCCTATTACCAGCACAACACTGTTATGTTAAAAGCGTTTGCACTTTATTACACAGCATTAAAATATTTAACAGTCTTAAATACTCTACTTTTGATTCCTCCTCCATAAAACCCTATTGAACCTATTGTACAATCAGAATGGATGGTGATCCTTACAAGGCTGTAGGTTGGGTCAGTATAATGGATGGACAGTGGGAAACTGCCTTTTGATGCTGTGTCTTCACCCTAGTAAACTGTATGGCAGAATCTGGTAGAGTTCTCTCCAGGGCTGCATGGAATTAGTTCCAATGGACACCCCTATTGGGGTCCTTGGGTGCTGATGGAGCATGCTGCCAGTAGGTGGCTCACCTTTCATAAAGATGTTCCATCTAACCCAGAAGTACTTCCTGGATGCAGTTCTTTTGTATTAGAAATGCTTTCAGGTCTGCCTTGTAAAGGAAGCCAATCCATTTCTGCCAAGAGAGTTGGACTTGGGAGTCTAGAAGAACAACATTTACCTGGAGAGGAGGAGTGGAAGGGAATGAGGGAGGAAGGACAGAAGGAGAAACTGTACATTTCTGGTTAAGTGATTATTCTGTGCACAGTGGTTTCTGGAATTGTTTTTGACCAGCTGAAAAGGTTCTGTGGCAAACTCAAAATTCTTGGATGAGAACTAGTGTCTGGGTCAGTTGTTAGAGGTGCAGAATACCCCCTGCAGTTTTCATGTTATACGTAGGAAGTTGTTGTGGTGCTATATATATATATTTTCCATACTACTACTTTTTCGTTTCTCAGATCATTTTATTGTGCAAACAATGCCTGTTCATCACAGATTATTTACTGTTTACTTCACTGCTTGGAATTTCCAAGTCGCACCAATCACACTAATCAGCTCACACTGAAATAAATGCTTCCATTTTGTTAGCACACCAGTGCATTTCTAACATGTTCAAAAAACAAATATGAGTTTTTCAAAACAACAACTTCATTAAAAAAGCAGTAAGTACACGACTGGTTAACACTACTGTGTCAATAGCATGACATTCTGCACAAGTGTCACTCACAGAACAGAAACTAAGCAAGCCTTGAAATTCATCAGGCTGTTCCTGGAACATTAAAAAAATGTAGCTTAAATAAAGACTCATACTAATCTATCCTCTGCTTGTTTAAGGGAAAAAGTGATATTTATTTTCATATATTTCACACGTGTTAAAATAAGACTCATGATGTTAAATCTGAAAACATATTAGAATGCAAAATGGAACCCCCTTGAGGTTTATTTTCTACAGCATCCTCACCAGCTGGAGTTTTTATTGTCCTCTACAGATATTTGACCAAATTGACATTGACTTTTGTCACTTTAACCATTAAAGATTTAAAAACTGGGCATTTCCCCATGTTCTTATGTACAATTTTCGTTTCTTACTTTTAAACCACTTTGAGATACATTTATGGATGAAAATTAACTATATAAGTAAATTCTCCTTCTTTTTTAAAATAAAAAACGAAAACCGAATTCATAATCAGAAATAAAAAGAAAATGTGTGATTACGGCACAGGATGTATGCACTACTGCATAACTTAGAATTTCACTACTGCAATATTTTTTGCTCATTGCACTCATCTTGTACGCTTGCATGAGGTCCCTGAATAGACTATCTAGAGGTACTAAAGACAAGCATTCACACACTAGTGGTATCAAGTTTAGAAATAAAAAAACAGATGAAGACAAAAATTGAAACAGCCGCTCACCTACACTCTGTTAAAAAAAAAAAAAGCTTTAATTAATCGGAACTTTTGGGACACCCTACCTACATGCCTTTAGCAGGTGAAAAAACAAGAAGACAGATAAAGAAAATTGGAATTCTGGTTTAAGGCTTTTCACCCGGCGGTGGGGGGACAAGTTTGTTAGATAGCCCCCAAAAACCCAACCACCCACACTTCTCCGATATCTAAATGCACGAACAGGGCACAAAGTACACAAATTCCAGGGATTTAATATATGATCGATAAGGAGTGGGCATCTGATTTTAAAATATGCACGGATCTGTGTACTTGCTTTCTTGAGAGTTCATCCTGAATGAGAGTGCTAGTTTAGCATTAACAACACTGGTAAGTTGCGCAATCCACTGACACTGTCGTTTTCAACACTTGCTGGACGTTCTCCTCTCTCCAGGTATTAATCTGCACGTTCGATTTCTTCATTGAACGATCCGTTTCTGTCCGCATAGATAGATAGATAGATAGATAGATAGATAGATAGATAGATAGATAGATAGATAGATAGA
>JANRMT010062804.1:27025271-27057087 GCA_026402145.1 Polypterus bichir lapradei
AGATAGATAGATAGATAGATAGATAGATAGATAGATAGATAGATAGAAAGAAAGAAAGAAAGAAAGAAAGAAAGAAAGAAAGAAATGTGTTTATTAACAGAAACTCTTTAAATAAATACAGTACATACATAAATAGATAAATAAACACAAACGTTATGGTCGCAGATATTAATAGCGTTTCTTGAGAAAGACGTTCGCTGAAAGTCCCCAGTTGTTAGTGTCAGAGAAGATGGGCAGCTTTTTTAATAATGGTACTCAATTTTTTTTTTTTTAATGCTCTCCTTTAATACTACCAGCTGTCCTTTAAATTTATCTTGTTGATTCGGAGGCCACTCTTGAATTGATGTTTCTTGTTCAGAACACCATAATGCAGATTATCACACTGGCCATCACAGAGTTGCAGAAGATGTAAAGGATGTCCCAGCAAACATTAAGGGAATGCAGTCTCCTTATTTACATAGTTCCTCTGTGTTACCAGACCAGACAAACCTGTCATTGCTGTGAACACCCAAGCATTTGTAAAGGTAGTTCTAGAAGGATGGCCTCAGACAGCATTTCTGATCATTGAAGTGACTGGGGGAGGAAACCTGGAAGTGGTCCCTGGTCATTTTCTGGTCATTTACACAAGCTAGCTTGGAGTCAGTTCTGTGAGTCCCAAACTTTTGTGTTTCTAGAAATATGCAAAGGTCTGAACTCTGATACTCTTTTGCAAGGAGTTGCCACTTTGAAATTGTAACAGTTCTTTTTCTAAAGAGAAACTGATACAGCACATTGCCGAACCCACCACATGACAAACCATCTCATGATCCCAGATTAGGACCTGAGTACAGCCATGCAACGGGTGGACACCTCGGCACCACACTAGTTCAGATGGAGTGGAACAGTATGAAGTTTTTTTTATGGTGGCTGGATTGCCAATTCTGCCACCAACCCCCAGGTTTTTCCCTGCAGGTTGGAGGGCCTACGTGCAAGGCTGGGTTCAGATTAACGTCATACCCAGGATGGAGCAATTGCAGGTTAAGGGCCTTGCTCAAGGGCCCAATGAAGTAAAGTCACTTTTGGCATTTACGGGATTTGAACCGACAGCCTTCCGATTGCAAGTGCAAATCTTTAACCTCAGACCCACCACTGTGCCCTACTGTTTCTAAAACTGTCCAAAAATAAATCCTAGTTATGATTCAGATATACGGTATATACAGTAGATTCAGAGAATATTCAGACCCCTTGGCTTTACATTATTGTGTTGTAGATTTAATTTTATGGCCATCAGCCTATGTTCAAATTCCCATAATGACAAAATGAAAAAATATTTTCAGAAAGGATTTCATATTTATTAAAATTATAAACTGAAGTCTCTTGTTCATGTAAGTATTTAGGCCATTAATTCAGTACTTTGTAGAAGCCTCAGTGGCTGAAATTACAGCTTTAAGTGCTCTTGGGTAAGTTTCTGCTGGCATTGCTCTGATAGATTTGGGCAGTTTATTGCAATTTTCCTCGCAGATCCTCCCAAGCTCCATTAGGTTGACAATGAAGTGTCTTTAAACAGCCATATTCAGGCTCTCCACAGATGTTCCATGGGGTTTAAGTCTGGTGCTTGGCTAGGCTACTCCTGCACTGTCTTGGCTGAATGTTTTTTGTCATTGTAATTTTCTTTAAGGACCTCTCTGTATTTCATTGGATTCACCAGTCTCTCTGTCCCTCTCACTGAGATGCACCCACCAGAGCACATTGCTAGCACCATTTTTCGCCATATGTATTATATTAGGCAAGTGATGAGCAGCTCCTGGTTTTTGCCAGTGATTTGCCCAAAGAGTTACATTTTTGTTTCATCAGACTAAAGAATCTTTATCCTCCTGTTTTCAGAGTCCTTTAAATGCAATTTGGCAAACAGCAAGAGGGCTGTCAAATTCCTTTCAGTTAATGGCTTCCATCAATTCAGTTGATGAAGTTCTGCTGAAATGATCATCCTTATTATAGATTCTTTCATCTAAGCAGAGAAATTCTGAAGCTCTGTTAGAGTGACCATTGGGTTCTTGGTCACCTTCCTGAACAAGACCCTTGAAAAATGGTAAATATATCAATTTACAATGAAATCTACAACAAATAATAATAGGTAAATGATTGTATTTATGTAGAGTAGTGGAGAACCACTTCGAGCACCACCAATGGGTAGCATCCATCTGGATGGGCAACCATTTATGTCCCAGTATTCTCACCACATATTAGCCATTTGGTGGTAAAGGAGTGAGAGGAGTAGCCAATTAGGAACAGGGGAAAATTAGGGGACATAAAATGACCAGTCCATGTTGGGCAATTTATCTAGGATATTGGGAAGCACCCTCCTATTTTATGACCACAGAAAGTCAGGACCTCAGTTTTATGTCTCATGTGAAGGATGGCACCATATTTACAGCACAGTGTTCCCATCACTGCATTGGGGCATTGTGATCCACACATAGACCACAGGGTAAGTGCCACTGATGGCTTAACCAACAAGCCTTCCAGCAACAACCCAAGGTTTTCCTAGATGGTCTTCCAAACAAGTACTGGCCTGATCGAAACATGCTTAACTTCAGGTGGATGGCTGCAGTCTAATAACACCACCATGAAGTGTGCAGAAAGTGAAGAAGTCTGAATACTTTTTGAACCCAGTTGTTCAATTGCTCATCATGCTGGCTCATGCACATTGCATAAATGTTAGCCTTTAATTACTCTTTTAAAACTGGGATTCCCAACACTAGGTTTATGTTTTTATGTATTTGTTTTTTTATATTGTCCTGCAATTATAAAAAAAAAAAAAACAGATTCACAGCCCCCCATTACTCTGAATGCAGTGACGAGTATTTAGGAATGTTGTATTCATTTAAAATTCATATCATGAAATAAAAGTACCAGTAGCAGTGATAATAAATGTATCATGATTTTGAATTTGAAAAGAAAAGGATAAGACTCTCATAAGAAATATACAGAACTGTTCTTTGGAAATTTCCCAAACTGCAAAAGTGGAAATTTTACAGCAATTGCTATTAGGACGAATTGTTTCAAAATTGTCCTAGTGAATGTGTGATAGTGTATGAGAGTGGGGCCTGTAATGAACTGACAATCTGCCTGATATTTCATCAGGTCATGAACATGATTCTGGTGGGAAAATCTCTGGCCCCCATAACCATGAATTGAATTGAGCAGTTTGGAAAATGTTATGCTTTATGATTTGTCGTCCAAGTCATTGCTCTTGTTAGTCAATCATATGTTGTTCATCAATAAAAATAAAAAAAAATCAAGTAAATCTGTATTCCTGTGATTAGCCATTTCCATTCCACTTGAATGTAAAACAATGAACAACATCTGACTTTGAAAGAGACTGACACTTAATGTTGCTAGAAGGTAGTGGGGTGCCTTTTTTCTCTTTTTACATTTTTCACATGACAGTGCCTATCAGTCTATTTGTATCTGTTGGGGTCATCCACACACTGTTTTCATCTGATGCAAATAAAAGATTTCTGCTTGAGCACAGGAAGCCTTTTACAGTTACATTCTGCTATACTACATTATTTGCTTAGGGTATGGGGCAGAATATATGGTAACTAAGGATTCTCCTGGCTGCTTTTTGTACAAAACTGGGTGTAACTTTTGGTTGAATATACATCATAGGATTATTAATATATGGCCTTTGCTACATGCAGAATATGAAGTATTACTGCAAGCCAGGGGCGTGCGGTCAGGGGAGGCAGGTGAGGCAGAGCCTCACCTGTCATCATGAGAATTAAAAAAAAAACCTAATAATAATAACATAAAATAAATTTGCACATTGGTCTGTGCTATAAATTTGCTTTCTGTATGATTCCAATAATTTTGATCATTTTTATAGTCAAAATCTCCGAATTGGCTCATTGCCTGTTCAAATACCAGGGAGGAACATGAGATGCGGAGGCGACAAGCCTCACCTCACCTCGGACTGTGCTTTCCTTAATGCACGGGGTTGATGCATGCAATTGGAGCGTGCCTATTGCTGTCTCTATGTATGTCTCCAATATAAGGTTTACACACTTGTTTATTATACACCCTGACTTTACACAGCCTGGCTAATATCTTAAATCTTAAAATGAATGTGTGTGACATATTTAGTCTTGCTGATCAGACTTGGATGTGAGCCAAAAAGTTGCTTGTTGCTGCTGTTCTTCTACACATCGGAGCAAATATGTTAGCAATGACTGCCAAAATGGGAGATTAACATTTTTAAAACTAAAGGAAAATAAGGACTTTTACAAGAAAGTGATGGTGATTTTCGTGGAGAAGGACAGGCACATGGACTTCTTTTACAAATAAAGGTAAGACCATAAACGGTTTTCAATTTTATAAAAAATGGGATCAGACTAAGAAAAAACAATCTAATATTTAAAAACTAAATTTTGACCTTAAATATTGTTTTTCTTGGTATCCTTTTGTTGGACAGTCTGTATTAAAATTGAGTAAAGCATTCGAATTAAAAACTTTTAAAATCGTCTAAATATTTCAATTAAGGTCAAAATTGAAATCCATTTTTTTTGTACACCACTCTGTACTTTCATTTGTCTGAATGAGATTGAATTGTGGAATTGCAACGGCAAGTTTTGAACACATGGAGGGTGCAGAGCAAATTCGCTCTCTCTGCTCTCTCTCGCCCCTATAAATGTAACGTTCTTTCTTAGGCAAATATGCACCTTACCTTATGAGTGTGTAAAGAACGCTGTTGGGATATGAAACATAACCAGTAGTCAATGTGCATGCTGCCAATTCATTATTGAATAAGGTATTCTTTTGGGTTCATATATTTATAAATGTCACTCTGAAGGAGTCAGTGTTTCACCAGCCATGAACCTCACCGCACATCACTGCTGCAAGCTAAAAAGCTGGGGTAAAGTCTGAATTGGTCTGGTGGGTCGAGTGGATGCTTTCTGTTTAAATATTTATTCTTTAGTGAAGATGCCTTTCACCCATAGGTGTCAGTGTTTTTTTAGACCTTCCCCTTGGATAGTCTACTCTCTGTTTCCCTCTAATAATAAATACGGATTTGCAGAATAAACAGGTGTATTCAGATTTCCTGGGACGTTTAATTTTTACTTCCATCATAAAATTTGTTAAGATTAATATTGTCTGCTTTAATAATATTAGATAGTGTTTGTTAAAGAATATTGGTCCATTACATGAAAATGTAACCTCTCCTAGAATATATGTTACTTTTTAAAGTACATCATCTTTCAAACTGTATGATTGTCACATGTTAAATAATACAGTGATTTAAAAGGGAAAAGCAACAGAACTATTATTCAAACTAAGGCCCATCCATTCTGTGATCTTGCACTTTAAAGTACAGCAGTGGTTTTCAACCTGTGGGGGGGGGGGGGGGGGGGAGTTCGGGAAGATGAAAAAAAAAAAAAAAAAATCAAAAATATGAAAAAAAATCTGTTGAAACCAAAACAAATGAACTTAAACTACATTCTGATACTAGAACAATAAATATAGAGTTAGATAAATGTCGATAAAAGTTAAGTAGGTATAATAAAATATTTATCTACATTTCAAAAACTGTTAGGGGGCGTGATTAAAACTGTTATGAAAACTCGGGTCGCAAATACTTAAAGGTTGAGAAACGCTGAAGTACAGGATTTCTAGAAGATGGACTCTTTTGAGACAATAACAGCTGATAGACAATGAATCAACCCTGAGTCAATATAATAAAAGCTCACACACAATTTGAAATTGTTAATCTGATATGTTAGTCTAGTTTGGACTTCAGCTCCCCACTACTTTGAAACTGAAAAAGAGGTTTGAACATAAATGAATGAATTCTTACTTTATCTGTGTTACTTGTGCCCTGTGTTGGCTGGGATTGGCTCTTTCAGACCCCAGTGACCCTGTGTTAGGATATAGTGGGTTGGATAATGGATGGATGGATGGATAAGGATGTCAAATGGCATAATGTATTGAAAAGCATGCACATCATATTTACACTTTGAATTTGAATTTTGGAGTGTTTCATTTTCTGGATTTAAAGCTTAAGGTTTTTATTTAGTCATGTTTCCATGAAAAAAACATGCCATTTGCCTTCAGAGTTGCTTTGAAAAATAAAATAATAAAACAATTACAAACAGGGATTACATCTTGCCTGAAGAAGAGGCCTGAGTTACCTCGAAATCTTACATATAGTAATCTTTTTAGTTAGCCAATAAAAGGTGTCATTTTGCTTGACTTCTCACTACATTCATAATGGTAAAACACCCTAGTACTACAGCAGGTTTAAAATTTTACAATAATTCAGAAACAGTTACATAATTTTAAAACAATATTTTGGTGACTACTGCTAGCAATTTTCCAATACATTTTCACCCAAACATATTCAGCACACTTATGAAGAAACTGTTCATCCCCAAAACTTTTCTACCTTTACCATTTGTTGGGTAAGACACCATATGACACTAAGAAGAAAGAAATTCCTGAAACTGCATATGATGGGTGGCTGTCTTCAGCTGAGATGAGTCTTAGTTTCTTCATCATTACCCACTGTCATATCATTATCAAGTCATCAATCTCTATATCAGCAACTTATTAGAGCTTTTGTAAATTTTGATTTTGTCATCCAGTAAACAAGGAAGGGGAGTGGAAAGTGATCACAGACTGGATCATGCGGTAATAAACAGCATGAGGCACCTGTCCACTTTGAAATGTTTGAGCTAATAGGAGGGGAAATAAGCTGATTACATTCAGAATTTATGTTTTTGCATGTATATTCAAATTTAGATTTAGATTATTATAATGCAAGGTTCTAGATATTTATTTCAGGCTCTATTTTTACCTCACAGAACAATGAGTGGTGAACATGCAGATTTCTTCATCTTAAAGCCCTTTTTCGAAAATCATTTCTTTAGTTCTTTTGGCATTTAGTACAACATTGTTATTATTGTGCAAACTTGGTAAACAATCCACTTGATTGAAGTAACGGATTTCATCATCCTCCGATTTTCATTCTGTCACCATAGTGTTTATCAGCTTACTTGATACCTGAACTATGGTCACTAGTATTTCTCACATTCAGCGAGCGGAAGCACAGAGCAGCGGCGTCTCCCACAGGCACGTAGCCCTTCACAAGTTCACCTGAGGTAAAGCCGGCAGCTGACCAGTAGAAATAACCGGCAGTGAGAAATTAAAGTCGA
Organism: Polypterus bichir lapradei; assembly: GCA_026402145.1. Classification (NCBI taxonomy): domain Eukaryota; kingdom Metazoa; phylum Chordata; class Cladistia; order Polypteriformes; family Polypteridae; genus Polypterus; species Polypterus bichir. The sequence goes on from JANRMT010062804.1 coordinate 27,032,462, forward strand.
TTGCTCAGCGGGTGGTGGAAACTTAAAACGGTCTCTTAGTGATTCAGCTGAACATGGAAAGCGCTGAAGCACCTATAAAAACGGCAAAGATGACTTCAACACTTAACGTAAGTTCTATCTGCTCTCTGCCCGTCGAGGGCGCGTTATATGTTGTGTGTCCTGCAGTATGTACAGTTCAGGTTTTCCGGCCGACAGTGTAGATAGCTTCACCTGCCAAAAGTGTTTAGTTAATTTAGAGTTGGTCAGGAAAATACGCGAATTGGAGGACCGCGTTAGGAATCTGATAGCGATTAGGCAAACGGAAAATTGGATCGACTCGGTTTGTTTAGACAATTTGGCTACTTCCGATTCGGCTTCAGTCTCTCCAGGTCCCACTGTAGTCAGAGCACAGCCGAAATCAGCAGCACCAATTCAGCCACAGGGCGAGTGGGTAACAGTAAGACGGGGGGTCAAAGAATCCAAAATGTAGTCCCCCGGCACCCAGGTTACCAATTCGGACCCAGAACAGATTCTCAGCTCTCCGCAGCGCGCCTGTGGAAACTGAGAATAATAAAGTGCTCATAACTGGCGATTCCATAGTGCGAAATGTTAGAATTCCAAACTATGTTAAACCAGCAGTTAATGTTAAATGCCTCACAGGGGCCAAGATTTCTGGCATAGAGGCCGCATTGGACCATGTCGCCGACGATGAAGTATCTACCTTATTGCTGCATGTCGGCACTAATGATATTTATTTACAGCAATCTGAGGTATTAAAGCGGAACTTCATCTCTCTATGCACCAAAGCTAAAAGAAAATTTTGCAATTTAATTGTATCTGCTCCCTTACCAAGATTATATAGAGGGGATGTGATTTATAGCAGATTGCATTCCCTTCACTGCTGGCTAGAAACCTGGTGTGCAAATAAAAGCATAGCGTTTGTGAACAATTGGGATGATTTTTGGGAAAGGCCTGGATTTTTCAGAAGAGATGGTCTTCATCCTAACTGGAGAGGATCTTATGTATTATCCCAAAAATATGGCAGCAAAACTGCGTGGTTGACTGATTAGAGCACCATCCAGGCCGCAGTCATGTGATCTTAAATCACAGGCTGTTGTTTATCCCACCTGTTATTTTCCTGAAGCTGTTACCCAAAACCCTTGTCGTGGGGCATCCAGTAAATTTAGTCTTGATACGAATCTTAAATTAATTGATAACCAAAAAATAAGCTGTATAATTAGACCAGGGATAAAACCAGACCCTCCACCAGGGGCATCTGTAATAGAAATTTACTTCAAATTAAAACAAAAAATATATCACCAGTTCAGAAAGAACCATGCAGTTTTAAATGCTGTTTATTGAACATTCGCTCTCTTGGCACTAAAGCTGTTTTGGTAAATGATATTATATTAAGTACAAAATCTGATCTGTGTCTTCTCACTGAAACCTGGCTTAGTAAATGTGACACTGTTCCCCTATCTGAGGAGATGGATACTCATTCCTTCATAAGTCTAGAGATTCTGGTCGAGGAGGAGGCCTTGGAATAATTCATTGTAACAAAATGCAAATCACTTCTAAAAATTTAGGCAACTTTACATCCTTTGAGGCATTCATTTTAAATATTAAAACAGATTCCAGCACAATTATAGTGCTAGTCTACAGACCACCAGGGCCATATTCATTGTTCATGACTGAATTTAGCAACCTTTTATCTGATTTGGCTATAAATTATGATCACGTTGTACTGATGGGGGATTTTAATGCACACATTGATGTGGAAACTGACACTTTTAGCAAACGTTTTACTTATTTGTTAAATTCAGTAGGATTTTGTCAGATTGTCAAAGGTCCAACTCATAATCATAACCACACATTAGATTTAATTATAACTTACAAAGTTGAAATTCAAAACTTAAATATTACTCCATTAAATTAAGTTATTTCCGATCACTTCTTAATTACATTTGATTTAGTCCTGCCCTTGCCAACGCAACAGATTAAAACAAAGACAGTGCGACATCTAGGTTGTAATTCTGCTTCAAAATTTATAGATACCTTGAGTAAGTCGAGTGTAATTGTGGAAAACCATTTAGATCAGTTAACATCAAATGTAAACGTGGAATACAATTTAGATCAGCTAACATCACATTATAATGTGACCTTGAGAGATGCTGTGGACACAGTGGCTCCCTTTAAAACAAAAGTGATCAAAGCACATAGAAACTCTCCCTGGTTTAATGAAAACACTCGTGCTCTTAAATTAGAGTGTCAAAAACTGGAGCACAGATGGAGAACAACAAAGCTACATGTCTTTCAAATTGCATGGACAGAGAGTGTTAATAAATATAAAAAAGCCCTCTTTAAAGTTTGCTCAGAATACTATTCTACATTAATAGATAGCAATAATAAAAATCCTCGGGTACTGTTTAGAACAGTGGCTAAATTAACAAATGGGAATTCAGATCCACAGTGCAAAATACCAACAGATATTAGCAGTACAGACTTTATGAACTTCTTCAATTAGAACATTAAAAATATAAGATCCCAGATCACTGCATCACAGTACAAACCAAATACTAGCTTAGCAGACCCTGTCTCACATTGCATTCAGCACTTTAGTAATTTTAATCCTGTAACTGAGCAGGAAGTCTTAACTTTAATTACTAAATGAAGCCCACTACTTGTTCCCTAGATCCAGTGCCAACAAAACTAGTAAAAAGTGCAATGGATGTTCTTGCAGCGCCTATTCTAACCATTATCAATAGTTCATTACTGCATGGCACCGTACCTGATGCACTAAAAGTGTCAGTCATTAAACCTTTACTTAAAAAGTCAGACCTAGACCCACACATACTAAATAATTATAGGCCTATTTCAAATTTACCGTTTCTCTCTAAAATACTAGAAAAAGTAGTCGCCAGTCAGCTTCAGTCACACCTTATGCATTACAATTTATTTGAGAAATTCCAGTCTGGTTTTCGCACTGGTCATAGTACAGAAACGGCACTAACACGGGTTGTAAATGACATTCTGATAACCTCTGATGAAGGAAATTCCACTGTAATTATGTTGTTAGACTTAAGTGCAGCATTTGACACCATTGACCATTCTATTTTACTGCACAGGCTAGAAAACGATGTTGGGCTTACAGGCCCCATGCTCGCTTGGTTTAGTTCTTATTTATCAAATCGATTCCAATACGTACAGAAATGTGCTGACAGTACTCCATCATTATACACAGAAGTTCAATATGGTGTCCCGTAGGGCTCAGTACTGGGACCTTTACTGTTTTCACTTTACATGCTTCCACTGGGATTTCTCATTAGGAAACATAATGTTAATTTTCACTCGTATGCAGATGACACCCAGTTATACCTTTCATTTAAATCAAATGAATTTTCTCCAATGTTGTCTTTAATTAGTTGTGTTAGCGAATTAAGGGCGTGGATGAATGATAACTACTTGTCTTTAAATACAGATAAAACAGAGATGTTAATTGTTGGAGGGAATGACGCTGATCACAACAATATTTTGTCATCATTTAACTCAGTTGGAATCCCAATTAATTTTACTAATTCAGTCCGCAATCTCAGAGTTATCTTTGATTCTAGCATGTCATTTAAAGCACATATTACAAAGTTGTCCAAAACATGTTTCTTCCATCTTAAAAATGTTAGGAAATTAAGGTGCTTTCTAAATAAACAGGATTCTGAGAAATTAATTCATGCATTTATCTCTAGTAGGATTGACTACTGCAATGCGGTGTTCACTGGCTATTCAAACTATTCTCTATACAGCCTCCAGTTAATCCAAAATGCGGCTGCAAGAATTATTACAAGAACAAGAAAATATAAACACATAACCCCAGTTCTTAAATCCTTACATTGGCTCCCGGTTAAGTTTAGGGCAGATTTCAAAATCCTCCTTTTAACATATAAAGCATTAAATGGCCAAGGTCCAACTTACTTGTCTGAACTTATCATGACTTACAAACCTGAGCGCACATTAAGATCTCAAGATGCCGGTCTGCTTATGATTCCAAGGATTAATAAAATAACAGTGGGAGATCAAGCTTTCAGTTACTGGGCCCCTAAACTGTTGAATGGTCTTCCTGCTTCTATAAGAGATGCCCCTTTGGTCTCAGCCTTTAAATCCCGGCTGAAGACTCACTACTTCAGTTTAGCATATCCTGACTAGAGCTGCTGATTAACTGGACATACTGCATCTCTGTTGTTAGTCATTAACACTAAAACATAAGTAACATGATAGTTATAATTGAATACTAACCCTCACCTATTCTGTTTCTGTTCTCGGTACTCAAATGTGGCAATTGGTGCCACGGCCCACCTGCCAAGTTGTTTGCCTGCCTATGGTAAAGTCATCCCTGATGGAGGATCGCAGGAATCATGGGAAAGAGGGGTCCTTTCATCGGATTGGCTGGCCCAGCACTGTTTCAGCCATGGAATGGCCAAATGGGGGAGGCAGCTTGATGGATGAGGTCTCCAGGACTCTAAAAATATCCAAATCTTATTATGTGATATCATCTACTGTTAAATTCTGCTCCGTACTTCTAAAATTTTTATTTTTATGCTGTATTAAGGATTTGTTCTGTTCTGTGTATTGTATTGTATTGACCCCCTTCTTTTGACACCCACTGCACGCCCAACCTACCTGGAAAGGGATCTCTCTTTGAACTGCCTTTCCCAAGGTTTCTTCCATTTTTTCCTACAAGGGTTTTTTTGGGAGTTTTTCCTTGTCTTCTCAGAGAGTCAAGGCTGGGGGGCTGTCAAGAGGCAGGGCCTGTTAAAGCCCACTGCAGCACTTCCTGTGTGATTTTGGGCTATACAAAAATAAACTGTATTGTATTGTATAGTATATAGTGTAAATAGTGAAGGGGACAGTACACAACCTCGAGAAGACCCTGTTTCTGATGAACTGCTCTTTAAGAAAGTACCCTAACCATCTGTGAACAATATAGAAGCAAGTCCTGAACTAATATATGTAAAATATGCATTAATTTTCATATTGGTCAATTTATCAATTAGTATGCAATCTTGGACAGCATTGAAAGCTAAAGACAAATCCACAAATGACGTTCTGACACAGGAACTGGGTTTATCAAGAAAAGAGTAGATATTATGCAACATACTCTGTGCTTCTGTTTGTACAGTAAACAAACTTGTGGCTATCTTGAAAGGGCCAAGTCTGTGTCAATAAGATGTCTTTCATCTAATGTTCAAAGCATTTCAATGGTATTGAAGAGGAGGCTACTGGTCTATAGTCACTTAGATGGCTTGGCTTAGGAAGCATGGGAACTGAGGTTATGAATGATTGTTTCCAGAGCTCAGTCACAATACCACAGCTCAGAAACCAGATAAAAAGTAAATGAAATATGTGAGAGAGCTGCCTGGAACTGGACTCCAGGAGCCTTCCTGATAATGCCATTTGGCCCTACAGCTCTATTTGTTTTGACCTCCAGAAATTTCGTCACGCCATCCCAATATCATTTCTGACATTTTTACAAAGAATCACATTTACATATTCATTTTAGACATTGAAATCTTTTGTATCAAATCTTGTTAAAAAGGTAATTTGTTTTTTTTAACAAGGAGAATATGATCCTTGCCTGTTGGAAAGAACACTGTTTTTCTGACGCTCAATGGTGAGAGCATTTAGACCCTTCCAGACCTGCTTTAGATTGTAATTATTAAAGCAATTCTTAATTTTTCCCTGGACATTTTCTTTTGTTTAATATACTGGTTTATTCCCAGTGTTGTTTTTCTCAAAACCCATGCTTTAATATCTTTGATGATTCCACAGTTTACTATTTGAGTACACTTTGGAATTTTTTTCCTTAATGATCAATAACTAAGAGAAATTAATATACTTATTCACAGTAGAAGTGTATGTGAGGATGTTGGCACACCCCAGTTAGTGTAGGAAAGCCCTTCTGTAGCTCTGATATGTTATCACTATGGTGGTTGTTTTTTTCTGTATGAAGTGTTTCTTGTTTCAAGTTCTACTTTCATTTTGGTTGTAAGTGAATAACGTTATGGTCAGGTTTCACCCAGGGCTCTTTCTGCGATGTGATCATTAAACATCAGAGATGTTTTCATAATATCTATCAGATATTTGTTGGTTTTGTCATTAGCAGAGTTCTTTGGTGTAAGATTATGTATTTTTTATTTAGAAGAGCTGTTTTCAGAAGATGTGCCAAGAATCTTTACAAAAACTTAAAAGAATACAAATCAAACGCCCATCAACCCAATTTCTTAAGCCTTTACAAGCTGGACAAAAGCTGGAGTGTTTATTTACAAAATTAGATTTGGAGTTGAGCAACAGCAGTTTAATTTTCTTTGCCACTGTGCTGTGCAAAGGTAAAATATATACATATATATAATCTTCATTTGGATCTTGATCTTTGTTTGTCCGCGAATGAATTAGAAGAAGAAGCACTAGATGGCAGTAGAGAGACAGCTAAAACATAGGCATTGCATTAAGAATCTCCTCCAGGCTTATACTACTGAAGACTGTAGTACTCCAGTCACACTTCTAAACACAGACATTCAAACTAAACAAATTGTTGTGCTTTAAATTAACTAAAGAGATCTTCATTTAGATCTTGATCTTTGTTTGTCCACGAATTCCACGCATGCGTAGACCACCTTCCAGTTTAGTACGGTGTTGTTACTCACGGATGTCAACAATGTGCCGGAATGACGAAAGGGGTGGTGGACAGTGTTATGCTGATTAGCTCCTGAGGCCTAGTTAGAGAATGAGATTGCCGAAGATAAAAGGTACGTGCCTACGTAACATATGAATGAAAGAAAGACAGTGGGTAAAATGAATGACAACGTAACAGCACGTTCCGGAAATTATTATTGTTATGTTGTAGCCGGCGAGTGCTGCACATCTCACAGTTGTACCGTGGCTTGCTCACATGTCAGTGAAGTGATCCCTATTTATGCTTTAAAGAGCCTGGATACCTATGTGTCCCCCTTTTATAACCATTGCTCCGTGTATATTGCCTTACTCTTTGGATTGCCACAAAGCACCCTGCGAGATTGGAGAAAGGTTGAGAAGACATTGTGAGAGGAAACGATAGCGTCGTGAAAACGAGACGGACTGTGAACAGACAGAAGCAGAAATACTCCTACACCACCACATAATTACTGTTCGGACAGTGATTCCGAGTAGGCCGTTCCTATCGAATCAATGTCCAAGGGTTTTCTTTTGTAATTTTGTTTCCCTTATAAAAAATCATAATGCTGTGTGACGAAGGACCCAGTTCACGACTGGCAGCCGCGTTTAAACAGGGAGTCCTTCACAGACAACTTTAACACGCGCAACGTAGTTGGGCGCACATGGCTAATATACATATATACTCTGTTATAAGTTAATAAAAACCTGTATACTTCGTGTTTAGTTCCTCAGTGGGAGAATTTAAGTAACACCAGTTTTGTAAACAGAAGCTAAATTTAGCAATATAAGAAAAGTTAAGCCAAAGTAAGATGTGATCAACTGACAATCAAGAAAACAGAAACTGCTGTTGACAATGTTATTGAGAATAAAGGATTTGAGGGTCCATGTACTTATAGAATAAGCAAAGTCAGTTTCTGCATGATCTAAACAAATTGGCCACCCACCCTTTTTGCAAGCCTTCTACAACATGGAACAGCAAGTGGTAATGTCTATAACTGGAGTAAAATAATATGATGGTCTGAGGCTAGCCGGGAGATTCAGCTTTCTCTTCATGGGTGCCATAAAACGTAACAGTGTGAAGTGCCTGCCACGTTCTACTAACATCTGTTCATGTCACACCTTTTAAAATAACCATAATCGCAGCTCACCTTGTCATTGATCAACTGAAAAATAAGTCAAGCTTGTCTCATGTCTGAATTCTTTAGAATATTGCTCAAGACATTTTTCAGTTTTTTTAAAAATCAGTCAAACAGTAGTCATGTCTAAGCTAATTTCTTTACTGTTAGAGGCTCTAAATCAAGGGTTCCCAAAGTGGTCGATATCGACCCCCTGGGGTCGATTTGAACTTTCTAGGGGTCGATAGTTTCAATAAAAAAATTGGGGGGTCAACGACAGCAAAAATAGACCCCCTTACTACTGCTATTTGTTTGTTACTTCAAAATATCTATGATTCCAATAGGTACCTAATTAAGAAGTAAAATAATTCAAAAAAACACATTTTTGATAAAAACACATTACATACCAAACTTGCGAACAAAAAGGTAAAATGTGTCATTAAAAGAGTCACACGTAAGAATGCATGAAAATACATGTAACACAAACAAACAGTATCTGTGCATTGTCTTATCGAACGTATCAAAGCAAGTGCGGACATGAAAAACCGTTGCATGTCCGCTCTTACTTGCGGTGGGACGAGACGACGGATATTCTATATTAGCAGAATCTATCAGTCTTGTACGGTCATGCTTTCATAAAACACTATAAATTGGTTCGTTTGATGCGACATGTACTTATTTGTGATTTGAACTTTGAATATAATTATTTATTGAGGAGCAGTACTACGAAAAAGAAAATTGGAGGACATAGTTTATTTATTCGAGTAAGAACAAAAATCTTCTGTTTCAAGTAAGTACATACTTTATTGTTTTGTTTTTTTTTTTTTAATCACAGGGGCTGTCGAAATTGTTTGTTAATAAAAGTTTGTATTTCTTCAGATAATAATATGACTGAACCAAAAAACAAATGCAGACAGTACAGCTTGTACTATTTGTACTTATTTTGAATTTACATATTTATTTCATAAATGTCAAAAATGTAAAAAAAAAAAAAAAAAAACTCTGCTCGTATTTTTTTGCTTAAATTTTCATTAGTGCAGGTTTCGATATTAAATGTTGTACAAGATAATGCCATATTCCGTAGCCATTTTATCTTTTTAAATCATAATTACAAGTTATTAAAATCTGATATCTAGTGAAATATTTAATATTGAGTACTGTACAAATGTATTAATTTGAGTAAGTAAAGTAAATGACTAGGGGGTCGACGGTTTTAAAAGTTTTTGGTACAGGGGTCGGCGGCCGAAAAAAGTTTGGGAACTCTTGCTCTAAATTTTCCTTTTCACTCCTGCAGCTCTGCCTTCAAGAAAAAGCCCCGTCAAGACCAAGAAGCTGGCATGTATCTAGGAAGAGGTTTGTGGTAATTTTAGCAACCTTCACATGCATTGCAGTTGTGGGCTCCTTAACCATCACATTGTTGAAAATGAACCGACATAGCACAGGTGGGTCATGTTCTGGTTTTAAGAAGTCAATATTTCATAAAAGCTCTTCAGCAAAATTTAAAAGTTGTGTTTAAAGTAGGTGAAGGCAAGTAAAAAACTGAAAAATTTGAAAGCTAGTGTATCTACTGATAAATGAGTTTTCATTACAGTGGGAATGATAATTTACCAAATTAGCCTTTAATGCTGCTTAAGGGTCAGAATAAAGGAAGTGCAACATGAATTACAGCATTTGGAAATAGAACCTTCTGTAAAATATTTCACAAATTAAAATGAAAATTCACCAGTATTACATAAGACAAATTCCCAGTTGGTTCTCTTCTTAAAAACTTTTTTTTTTTTTTACTGTTTCTTCATCCTGAATTTGCATTTCTTCTTCAATTCCAGTGGTCTTTGTGTAGCTTCTGAAAGTACTCCAGCGTTAGAAAGTTTGATGACTTTATTTTTCTGACACCTTTCTCTAAAGTAGTTTACACTTAACTTTATCAGCCTTCCTTTTAGGTGTCATACATATTTTTCTGTCCTGGTCCTTTGTAAGGTTATGGATATTTTTTACACAAGGCAGTAATGGAAACTATAAAACCTTCTCATCTGAATAATATAAAGATCAGATTACTCTCTTGGCTGAATGTGATTAAAAAAGAAAAAGAAAATCACCGCCTAACCAGCTTTTGATTAGAATGTGTGCAAGGAATATCAAGGGAATATAAGTGGTTGTTGTAAAGGATATATTACAGGCAAGGATCGAAAAGAAAATATCCTAGAAATACTGTCAGGTACAGTACCCTGACAGTAAGAGTTAAAGAAACATGGAGAAACAAAGGCCTGTTATCCACTTTTATTAGTTTGTAAGGACAAAACAAATCATTTTCACTAAAACCCAAAATACATTTCCCCTTAAAAAAAGAGTACTTCTTGTTTATGAAAATTACTTAATAAGCAAGCTGGACATTAAAGCTTTAAAAAAAGCAATTGAAGTATAGAACGATTGAGAGTCTCAATGTTTTTAGCAAAAATTTCTTAATGCCAATAATGTCCTCAAGGATGACTTGAAAAGAACAAGAACATTCCCGCTTAGGCCATAACTAACATTTTTCCAAAAACAAATCTTATTATCTAAACTTATCTTTAACTGGTAATGCCTAACCTGATGACAATACATTTTGACTACTATGAGAAAAGTTGATTACTTTTCAAATTTTTTTTTAAATTAAAAAACATTTTGTTTTTCCTGTGTCGCAGAGAAAAGTCAATGTATCCAAATCTGTATCATCCAAAGCTCATCTAATACTTAAAACAGAATTAATAACAACTGTTTTGCTGCCCTTAAGTTATTGTATGAGTATTTATGGTATACCTACAAAGCAATTCTTCAGAACTATTACAGATAATTTATGATGTAGCTCAAGTTCATCAAGAACATGGGAACACAGCTAGAAACTTGTTAAGGATAAATTTTACACAAACATTAGGAAGTTTATCTTCACACAGAGAACCATGGACACTTGGAATAAGTTGCCAAGTAGTATGGTAGACAGTTGGACTTTAGACATCTTAAAAACTAGATTAAGTGGATAGGACTGGTGAGCTATGTTGAGCTGAATGGCCCATTCTTGTTTAAATTGTTCTAATGTTATAACTAGCAGTTGAGGTATGGATGGAGGAATGGTATGAGTAAAGTGATAATTTCACATTTATAGTACATACAATTTTGTGTACTTACACTTGTTCCTGGTATACGGAAAATGTGAGTGTTGCTTAAAAATGGTCCCATCATTTACTATATTTCAGTCTAATTTGCCCTGCAGCGCCACATAGGTGCATTGTGAATAACAGACTTTTAAAATTTCTGTGGCATATGAATCTGTAGTTAATATCTGTAGCCAGTTAAAAAAATCATTGGAAAAGAATGATGTTAATAAAAGCACTGTTACTCAGTTTGCATGACAAATTGTGGGTTCTGAGAAAGGACAAAACACAAGAAGCAGTTTCAAACGTTAGGAGGACTCTTCTTATCTGCTGCACAGCACATATTTTGCTTTATCAGATTTTCACCTGTTTATAGTGATAGTTATAGTAATCAAAGGTGTGGGAAAAGCTTTGAAATTGATGATGAGGTTATTGAGGAAATGTCTGCAAGTGCAAGATTTTGACTAGTAAAAAATGGGGACACATGGTCTTGTTTCATGCTGGCATAAGTTTTATTGAAATTAATGGAAATTGTGTAAAAAAAAAAAACCAAACAAAGAGAGTGCTAATATATCTAGTTGTGATGTTCAACCAATTCTATAAAAATAAATGGTGTTACAAAACATTTTTGTCAACTCTTGTTCATTATCTGCTGATCTAACCATCAATTTTCAGACTGCAAATATGATATTTTTCTTTTCTGGCCTTCCTCCCTGCATATCTGTTTCTTTACATCCTTTCTCCACTCCCCCCCCCCCACTTCCTTTACTAGTGAAACATTCCTGCTCTAATTTTTCCTTAGTTTAGTGTATTGATCCTCCATCACAGTTCAATTGTTCACCTCTTCTCAATATTCAGCCAGTGGTATCAGCCTTCCAGCGTGGATCTTCTCCACCATCAATAGCACCAAAGATCCATGTGACGACATTTTGGGATTTTCTTGTGGACAGCAGCTAAATATAACAACAATGAAGCTTTACAATAAGAACCTGAACCCTGGACAGCAACAAATCTTGGAAATACTTAGGTCAAGCTTGGGTAAGTTGTTTTTTTTTTTTGTCTTGATGTGTGATGGATTTAAAAATGATATGAGAGTTTCATAATAGCCATGGAGGCATTCAAAATACATTGATCCTCAACATTTCTGCATTTAACTTTTGCAACTTCAAGCATTCATGTGATTTAATGAGTAACCTAATTTTTACTTTTATATTACCAGCCGCACACATTCACGGACTTGACAGGTTTGCGTAGTACAGAAAAAAAATGAGGGCCGAAATGCACACAAGTTTGGGAAGTGGCTAGGTCCTGTTCACCCTACTGTTGTAAAATAAAGAGCTCCTTGTGCATTTGTTGAATATTTTCGTTGTTTCGCTTAAAAAAAATAATCAAGCTTTGTGTTGTAATTATGCACCCTAAGCAAACTCCTTGATACAGCTTAGTAAGAAAATAAAGGTTTTAGATAAACTTTGTGCTGGAATCAATGGTTCATTATATCTACAAAAAGGAGGAAGGTTGAGACTGGCTAGAAACATCGAGGATGCCAATCCCATCATCAGTCGCAGCTTCAAGGTTAAATGTCTTCTTGCCTCTGCTATGCTCTCATACTTTGAGACCCTTAAGGATCTCAAGAGATGCACGAACTAGACATTGCTAACAGATTATTTCAAGCCTGTGCATCTTTCACGATCTCCAATGCAATTCATCACCTGTGAAGGACAGAGTGCCAGAGGTGATGTCAAGACCTGACCAGTCTCTGCATCTTCTGATAGCATTGGCTGTAATTTTTCTTATTGAGATGTTAGCACAAAAAGTCATGACTAGTGAGAAAGAATATTTTGAGTGCTACCAGTTCAATTTTGTCTACTATATTTTATGGGGGGGCGGCATGGTGACGCAGTGGTAGCGCTGCTGCCTCACAGTTAGGAGACCCGGGTTCGCTTCCCAGGTCCTCCCTGCGGGGAGTTTGCATGTTCTCCCCGTTTCTGCGTGGGTTTCCTCCCACAGTCCAAAGATATGCAGGTTAGGTGCATTGGTGATCCTTAATTTTCCCTAGTATGTGCTTGGTGTGTGGGTGTGTGTGCGCCCTGCCCGGGGTTTGTTTCCTGCCTTGCTCCCTGTATAGGCTGGGATTGACTCCAGCAGACCCCGTGACCCTGTAGTTAGGATATAGCGTGTTAGATAATGGATGGATGGATATATTATGGGTTATTTCATGGTTACTGTGTTATTAAAAGTGCATGTTATCAGAAATAATGTTTTGTTATAAAGAATTCTTTGCAGAAAAGTGTATTTTGAGCACTCTCTAAAGAACAATTACAGTTTTTAGTGATCATGGGAACTTAACCTCTTTAAGGGTATTAACATTTGCCTGTTTGACTTTTGTGACATTTTCTAGCAGCTTTACTTCTATGAAAGCTGAGGATTGGCATTACATCTTATTAGAATGCACTCTGGTCCACAAATATCTGAATACATGACATCATATGGACAGTTAACTTTGTTACCCTGCAGATAACAGTGATGTCAGTTGGGCAAAAAATCTATGTTTGTTTACCAGTTTAGGGCACATCTTCACATTGGGGCTGAAAAGATAAAGACAGTGTTTAAGATCTTGGCTGAAAAACATGACGTTACTTGTGATTGCATGTGCAGAATGGCAGAATACTAAAACAATCTGAATTCTTTGCTTATCCAAGTGTTGGTGTTCTTCATAAATTCTATGCACTATATGTATCCACTGTTTACTTTTTTGGATCATTTATAGCTTTTATTCAGTAAAATTAAAAACAAAAGGTAATCTGCTAATAGAAAACAGAAGAAGCAGAAAACAATTAGAACAATATCCAAAGATTGGTAATATTTTATAACTATTATTACTGTAATTTTGCAGACTGGAAATTCCCACTGGTGTAGAAATTACTTAGTTTTATTCTTTTATGGAAGCTTCTTCAGAGAGACATGCACTAGAATGTGCTGACTAAATGAATGATGATCTCTCACCTAAGTATCAGAATATGCCTGCTTTGAGTCACTATCTTGTGTGCTGGCTTCTCTTTCATGAGTCAAATAATTTATTTAACAGAAGCAATTGTTGCCATTAACATCATAGATGGAAATCTCAGGCAACTTATTTACATTTCTGCAGCGATTTACAGTTCTTCTGGAACTTTGCAGTAAAGGTCACAACAAAACTTTACAGAACCACTCTGATGCAGTCAGTAGCTTTATGTTCATGAACAGAGGCGATTAAGAAATAAGAAATGCCATTAATTAGAAGCACATATTGCTCATTTTCAAATATTTACACTCATATGAAAAAATACAAGCAATGCTGGGTTTAATTTATTTTGTAAGTTACAGAGATCAGTCTCTTTATAACTTTATCTAATACTGACTCTTTGCTTTTGTTGGGAATGACCAGTCCCCTTGTAAGTCAGTTTTATTCAAATATTGGAGAACAGAGAAATGATAACACAGACAAAACTGTTACCTTCTATGTCCTTTCCTATCCAGGTTTACCAGGGTGACTTTCCCACTTTTCCACCTCTTTTGTGTTACTCACCATCCTCCCTCCTGATTTCAAATTATCCCTTCACTCCAAATCTTAGCCTCTCTTCCACCCTCCCAGTGGGTAATCAGGTAACCCTCATCCTATCCTCTTCGCCGCCTCCCACCTAACTGTAGAGTTTTTGTTTCTATATCAAATGTTATCATCTGAAGCAACCAGGTTACAGTGTTTTCTCACACGCCCATGGGGTCCCTTCATTCCAGAGGGGTATTTAAAGAAAAACTCCTTCAAGGCAGCTTCAGAGATTACTTCATAAGTAGGCCTCCACCTGTCTGGCTGGATACATACTGCTTGAGGATTTTTGTTGGTCACCTGCTAGACTGCCTTGGGAAGTGATTAAAATGTGTATTGTTGCCTACCCTCTTTAGTAAGAAGCCACCAGTCTTGGTTTGGACCTTCTAATGTCCTGTAGAAATCCTGGAGAAATTCAGGTGATCTCAAAGGTTTTACTTTTGAGCATATTGCTCCATCTAGGCTCCTTTCTTCCCCAAAGGTGCATTGTGGAGGAACTCTTCAACTGCCACTGTTTGTTTCTCTCTTGGGCTAGCCCTTCTTTGCAGTGCTGCCTACAATATGCCTGGCTGGTGAAGGATCTCCACTATCCAGTCCTTTGCCAGTTGAAAAAAAACCATATATGACAAATCAGAAGAATCTTATGGTAGAGACTTTATTCAACAGTTTATATAACAGACCTTGTAAGGCCACATAATTTAATCACTTTGATACTAATTGTTTTTTTTATCATTTTCAGAGAATTCCAGTACCAATTTGAGCTCCGCAGAGGAAAAAGCAAAGAAATTCTACTATGTTTGTTCCAACTTGTCCCAGATTATTGCTGCTGGGCGTTTGGCATTCAGAGAAACTATTAAAAAGGTGAAAGTTTCTCTTTGGGATTTCTGGGGTACTGACAGTGGAGCTAAATCTCCTTCCAGCCATAACTATAACTCCCACAATCCAGTTCAAGGTTATTGTAGGACTGGAGTTTATCCTATTAGCAAGATTTAAAATCTAGCCACTGTTAGTGTAGACATTTGTCATTTTCCCTGTGCCAGTGTGGATTTTTCTCTGAGTATTCCTGTTTTCATGTCTCCTCCCAGTACTTTTAAGGATAACCAGTTGTTTTAAATTGGCTCACCACACAAGTGTGAATGTGTATATTAGTGTGGTGGGAAAGGCTGGTGCTCCCCGCAATCTTCTAATGGAGAGGGTGGATTTAAAAAATGGATGGATGGAATTTAATCTGTATCATACTGAGTTATTTGAATTCATTTTTTCAGAATTTTTACATTAAAATGAAGATGAATCTCTGGGTTGCTTGCATTCAGACACAAACTAAAGTGGTCAATACTATTTTTTAAGCTATCTATATATATCCCATACTCTTTACTCAATTAAAAATGTAAAACTATCATGAGCTTATATGAGCCAAATGTATTTAATTTCAGATGAAAGTTTTTATACTTGTTGAAATTGCATCAGACAGACAGACTTGATTTTGTTTTTTATATAAAACTTAAAATGTCTTTCCAAACTTTACAGATTGGTCTCACCAACAGTACAAATATTATTGCAGTGTTGCAAAAAATTATGAAAGATTACAACACCTACCCCTTTTTCAAACTCAACCTTGTTTCTGACCCCCAAAATACAAGCAGCTATGCTATTCAGGTAAGCCAAGTCTTCTCTCTCTGTCAGGTCAGTGACAAGAATGTTGTTAGACAACGTATCGGTCAGGTTGTTTTAGTAAATTTTCATCATTTGGTTCTAATTATTTTTTTTTTCTCTGTTTGTTTAATTTTTTTACACATCACACATTTCTCAGCTGTTATGCTTATTGCAAGTATACAGTTACCAAATTCTGAATGTACATGAGATCATGACATGCACTTTACGGTCAAACATTTGTGGACACCTGGCCATTATACCTATATGAACTAATTGGACACCCTATTCCAAAGCTGTGAGCATCAATACAGTTTACTCCCCAACCTTAACTCCACCAATCAACTGAGAAAACTTTCTATAACATTTTGGAGTGTGACTGTAGGTTTATGCGCCCATTTAGCCGAATGAGCATTTCTGAAGTCAGGTGCTAATACTGGTCAAGAAGACCTGGCTCATTATCAGTGATCCAGTTTTTCCCAAAAGTGTTCAGTGTTGTTGAAGTCATGGCTCTGTGCAACCCACTTGGGTTCCTCCACACCAAACTCATTGAACTATGTCTTTATGGACCTGGCTTTGTGCACAAGGGCTCAGTAAAGCTGGCACAGAAAAGGGCCTTCCCTAAACTGCTGGCACAAAGTGTACAATTTTTTAAAATGCCTATATGCTGTAACATTAACAGTACCCTTCACTGAAACCAACCAAGGGTCCTAGGCCCAAATTCTGCCATTAATCCTTCTCTGACAAACTTTATACTAGGCACAATGCAGTTGGGAAGGTAGCATTTTCCCAGCATCCTCCAAATCCAAATTGGTAACAGCATGCTTTATATTAATACATTTGATGCTTGGTATTATGCATTGTGATGTTAGGCTTGTGTGCTGCTGCTAGGCCAAAGAAACAAATTTCATGGAGCTCTTGACACACAGTTCTTGTGCTGATGTTGCTTCATGAGGCAGTTTGGAACTCTGTGAGTGATGCAACAGAAGCAACAGTTACATGCTATGTGCTTTAGCATTTCATATTTCATATCATGGCCTACCACGTAGTGTTTGAGCTGCTATTTCTTCTAGACGTTTTCACTTCACACTAATAGCATTTATAGTTAACCAAGGGTAGATCTAGCTGAGCTAAATTTTCATGTACTGACTTGTGGTGAAAGTAGCATCCTGATAGTGCCACATTTAAAGTAAACAAGCTCCTCATTATGACCCTTTCAACTGTCAATGCTTGTCAATGCAGATTGCATGGCAATGCTCCTGACTTTATGCAGCTGTTAACAATGGATGCAACTGAAACACCTGAACTCAATAAGTTAGAGAGGTGTCCACATACCTTTAGCCATATAGTGTAATTGTCATCATCTTAAAGGCAGTGCTTCTGTATATTATTCATTTTTACTTTTAAATACAAAAGGAAATGCACATTGATTCTTCTAAAAACAGTAAACTCTTATCAAGAATTTAATGTATTCAACTGTGTTTGTTATTAAAAGTCAGTCTAATAAGTACTTCTGAATAAATGTCCTTAAGGACAGATGTACGTGGTAGTAACAGTATCTGTTGGAGAAAACAAAAATCATAAAGCAATTTTATTTATATTTCTAGATTGATCAGCCAGAGTTTCATTTTGAACCAGATATACAAGTAAGTAAAATAGTTCTGATATCTCACCTTGTTACTAAGTAAACGTTACTCATCCATACTGCAGATATCCCCATGTAAACACAATAGTGGGTAATCTAAAACATAGGTGATATTGTGTTTTAAGCAGTGAAATGTACTTCATATTTACAATGGGAAAGTGTTTGTGGATATTTTAGGTCCACGACATAGTGTGTTATTAGTATAATACTGGGGTCAACCTGTCATTCATTCATTCATTCATTCATTCAGTCAGTCAGTCAGTCAGTCAGTCACTGAATCTATTTAATTTAAAAAGAATATGTAAATTGGGAAAATTAGCTTATTTTTTATAGTAAGAATTTTCATTACATCATCCAGGCTTGTGCTTTCCTTTTTAGATAGACTAACCTTCTGCTATGAATTTCTTTTCACAAGGTATATAGGAAATATTTGGAATACATTCAATCTATATTTCAGTTTCTGGGAGTATCAGATGGAGAAACAATGAAAATTGCTGGCCCTGTCTTGGCCATAACATCAGTTCTTAGATCAATGGCATCAAAGAAAGAAACAGATAACCCAGTCTTTCAAAGGATAACTATATCTGAATTACAGGTAAACAAACCAAAAGCTCTTTAAGCATTGCAACTCAATTGAGACTGAGTCATGATCCTATGTAGCCATTACAAAATCAAACATTATATCTGCAATTTAAAAATTCCAATTTAGCTGTTCACAATGGAAACTGTGTTTATTCTCACCCTTTTAAGTATAAATAAGGCAGGCATGTGGCTAAGGAATTGATCTTTAAGCTAAACTGACTGATTCAACCCAAGCTTTTTTGGGTTCCAACTGTAGAATATATGAAGAAGCCATTGTAATATATTGTATCCTAATCTTGTATATAGGTGTCTGCCAAAGAGAACACTAATATCTGTTCTAACCAAGTTCTTCCTTGATGGTCTTCTTGTAGAGTAATGCTCCTGGTGTCAACTGGCTGGAATGTTTACAAGCAACTTTTGAGTCTATCAGCATAAAGCCATCTGATCACGTTTATGTCCACGATCTTCCCTACTTAACTAGTATGTCCAAATACATCAGTGAATATCATAAAATAAGGTGAGATGGGCCTAGAAACTTATTAAATGGCATGCTAAGTAATGGGCAGAGGGAATCCAAGAGGAAACATAATAAATGAACTATGAATAGATGAAAAAACATAATAACAAAGAACTGATAGACAGACAGTCCTGTTCTTTTGTATTAATGACATTGCCTGTTACTCTGCTGTTTCAGCATTTTGAATTTCTACATGATTGCATCCTTCTTTCAAACGGTCTCTCCTGCCCTGGATCCTCGTTTCACTCAGGCTAAGAGAAAAATAACCAAAACTTCAGACAAGAGCAAAGAGGTGTCCTTGTATCCATCTATCTGTCTCTTACTTTCTCATTCCTGTAGTGTCCTGTTTCTTGCTCCATGGACCTACCTAACATTTGAGCAGTTCTACTCTGCATACATCTGTCAGCTTTTCTTTTGGTCTACTGATTTAGACAGAGGTCCTTTGCAACATTTATGATTTGTTATTTTACATGTATAATTTTCACAGCTTAACTTTCAGATGTAAATTATGCATAACAGTGTCTTTCATCTTTAGGAGCCCACCCCTCCATGGAAAAAATGTGTCTTTGACACTCATAATGCTTTCGGTCCAGTGGTAGAAGCAATGTTCATTCGAGACAGCATTTCTGAGAAAAAGCAAAAAATGGTAAATTCAGAAGAACTTTTTTGAAAAATGTTATATGTACAAGTTATGTGATATTAGTAAAACTTTATTTGCTCTTCAGTTTTATCCAGATTAATGTATAGTCATAGATGATACAGCTTGTATTGTATTTATTTTAAAATTGTTAAATGCAAGCCAACCATTTTAGTTTACAGGCCTGCTTAAGAATATTTTATCCTAAACCACTCAACACATTAAAAGTCCTTATCTAGATCTATTGGGTGGGGAAGAGTGTCAGGAGTGATTTGTGACTGCAAGAGTGAAAGGGAAGGTCTACAGGACGGTAGTGAGACCAGCTATGTTATATGGGTTGGAGACGGTGGCACTGACCAGAAACCAGTAGACAGAGCTGGAGGTAGCAAAGTTAAAGATGCTAAGATTTACACTGGGTGTCACGAGGATGGATAGGATTAGAAATGAGTACATTAGAGGATCAGCTCATGTTGGACGGTTGGGAGACAAAGTCAGAGAGGCGAGATTGCGTTGGTTGTGCAGAGGAGAGATGCTGGGTATATTGGAAGAAGGATAGAGCTGCCATGGAAGAGGAAAAGATGAAGGCCTAAGAGAAGATTTATGGATGTGGTGAAAGAGGACATGCAGGTGGTGGGTGTAACAGAGCAAGATGCAGAGGACAGAAAGATATGGAAGAATATGATCCACTGTGGTGTCCCCTAACGGGAGCAGCCAAAAGAAGAAGATCTAGATCTAATAAATATACGTCAACAGTACTGTATAACATGGAAATATTAAGTGATTACAATTGTACAGTATAGGGTCAGGACTCTTTAACCCTTCCCCTACATTGCTGCTGGCTCAGGAAAAAAGTGTACCGTTTGTGAAATAATCAGCCTCAACACAAGAAAAAGGTTTGGGGCAGCCACCCATATATTGTCGCTGGCTGCAAATGGGTAATTGGAAAAGAGCACTATGTGCAGTGGTCAAGTTCCAGACCAAGCTGATTTAGTATTCAAAACATGGCGGCTTTAAAGGCCAGGACCACAAGTACATGGTGGAACTGGAAGTGACGTGCTTTTGGCCATCATAACTGCAAGTGACGTTCTTCTGTGTGCTAGAACCGGAAGTGATGTCTTCAAGGTTGAACCAGACAGATTTTCCTGTGTTTGGTGTGTGGAAACAACAAAAGAGAGTTTAGTGCATCGCGCCACCCCTTGGCCTGGCATGGAATTACCTTCAGTTGGTCCACACAGCTTCCTCCTACTCGCACATGTGTGACACATTTAAAGTTGAAGTCCAGAAAGGTAGTTATTATTGCTGATTCCTTACATCCACAAGAACCTCAAATGGAGTCCCAGCCTTGTCATTAATTGCATGAGGTCTACACCTTTTAAAAGGTGTCTCATATGCATTTTCTGGGTACTCTTTTAACCTATATTACAAAAGAATGTAATTTAAGTGGATAGATAAAGCTATATTGGCACTAGGTGAGTAAGCACAGGAATTTATGAACACATATGCCCTCTGATGTACTGGGGTCTATTAAGTTAGTTATATCTAGTGCGATTGGGATATGCTTCAGCATCCTTGTAGTGCAGCAAGGGACTTCAGAAAATGAGTATTGGATGATTGCTTAATTTCTATAGATTTTTCAGTTACCTGCTGTCTTTTATATTGAAAAAAAAAGAAGTGTTTCTTTCAGTGGTATCTATAACTTTGTGAACATGCGGAATGACATAGGAATAAAATGACACTTAAAGAACCCACTTCTAGAAAATATACAACATTTAAGAGTCAATTCACATTATGTCAAATGTAAATGTTCATTTTTTGGACTTGAGCTTGTTATGCAGCTTACATTGTGTTGTCACGTTTTAGGTACACCTGCAGTTCCCATATGAGTAACATATGTACAGACAACAATACTGAAATACTTACCAATATAAATATCTACTAATGGAAACAGTATAACAAACAACGAATGGTCTTTTTAGAAGGACAATACTTACTGCCGCTGAGCAAGAAAAGTCATGGAATGGCTCAAGGAACCTGATAGTGAAATTAATTTATGGCCTTCTCTGGAATGAGATGGAATGAGATAATCACAGTAGAGATAAACCATCAGTTAATTTGAAGAAGCTATTGGACTCTCTAGGGTCAACATGGATCAGTAGTCCTGCTTGCATTTGTGACACCTTTTTAGACAATACCTAGACCAAATTCTAGATTTTCTAAAGGAAAATGATTGAACAACTTGTTATTCATTTGATATATCTAATAACATGGCAACTTAGTGGAATTTTTAAAAAATGGACCTTAGAATCCACTATGAAGTTTTCACTTAATCTTTGTAAATACTATAAAATAGTTTAAATGTATGTGTTTGTAAAATAATCAGAATGTGGCTGATCTTATTCACTTAAAAAGGCTTTTATTATGTAATATGTACAGAAAGTATATTTTACTCCTGTCAGTAGAGGAACAGGAATAGCTTAGTTGTTAGAGTAAAAAAGAAATACCAAGAAATCCACAGTAATTTGTTTTTTTGTGTCTCACAGGCTACAGAACTGGTCAACGAGATTAGATCAGCACTTCAGGCCATGATAGTAAATAATCAGTTAACAAGTGAGAAAACAAGAAAAGCTACACTAGAAAGGGTACTTCTTTTGTTTTGATTTGTATTATTACACAATGTTGTGAACCTTCCAATGAGGAGATATAACAATGCTTTGCTAATACAAATTAACATTCATTTTCATGGCAGCTGAAATCGGTAACAGTACATCTCGATCAACAGACTAGTGCTGAACAATTAAAAATAATCGACAAGCTATACTCAGAGGTGAGAATTACACTAATACTTTTAAAAATAGTTCTGTGATTGTCTGTATCTCTGCAATATTCAGACTTTTGTTGTTTTATGGATGTGTTGAATGTCCTGAACCTGTCCTTAAACTGCTCTCTCTGTTCTTTGTAGTTTATTGTTACTGACAGCTATTTTGAGAGCTACTTACAGTACCTGAAGTTTGCCAAAAAGTGGAACATGGAAAGGATGAAGACAGCATCATGGCAAAATAGGTGTGTGTCCACATTTTTTAAGGAGTGTTTTTTAGCAATTCAATTAACGAAGCCCTGTAATGTCTATGCTTAGATTTTATATTAATTACATGCAAGCCAATAATTGAATAAGAAGAGCTGCAAGATGAATCTTGAGTTACTTATAATTAGACTGGCATTGTAACACAGCACTTAATTGTACTAATTCAGAACTCTCTGTGTGATTTGCATGTTCAATATCCACATGGGCCTTTCTTCATATACTCCAGGTTCAATACATCCTAAAGAATTTTAGATATTTTAATTGCTAACACTAAATGAATCTGGCACGAACAAGTGTGAGTGTGTGGGAAGTGCATCTTGTGTTGAAGAAGTATCCTGTCTAGGGGTTAGTTATTGTGTTGTGCTGCTGGGATAGGCACCTGCTCCATGCAAATCAAAACCTGAACTGACATCAATATATGTGATATTATCATGCAAAATAGTGCTCACTCACATAAAGTTATCCAAGCTTGTTATTTTTTACTAATTTGCATCTCTGAGTTTCTCCTTTCAAAATCATTTTCCTACATAGCCAGCAGTGATAACTTGTGGTGAAGCTCTTAGTTTACACAACCAAGTGCTGATCTTGCAAGATTTAAGATATCAGCTATGTTGAGGCAGTGTTGCAGACATGTCCAGTTTATCTGTGAGGGAGCACAGAGCAATGACCAAGCTGGCAGTGTGCTGGTGTCGTGCTCCCACCTTTAGTGTAGTGTTTTTGAACCCCGACACTGATGCCATGCTGTGTATGCTGTTTTTATACTGTTACTACTCAAAAGGTTAGTCACAGTTTACTACAAATAGATAACATCTGAAATAACAGTTAAAAACTCAATCCCACTTTTAAGCACTTTAAAGCAAAAACTTATTTTTAATAAACTAGGGGGCTCTGTCCCCTGTTTGCTTCGCTCGTCAACCCCCATGCAGGCGCTATGCGCCAGCCACTTCGTTTCTCTCCCGCTTGCGTATGGGTAAGCATACAATCTAATACAATCTTTGCTATCAGTTTTTTGAGACTTTCGAATTTTAGTACTTTCAAAATCTTTAACCTGCTCTGCATGTGTATCGCACCAACGTTGACTTTAAATGAGGAAAGCGTAAAAATAGAGCTGAGAGTGCAGGGACTGTGTCTGATAAAAGCATTGAGAGTTGTGTGGACTGTAGGCGTGTTTGAAAATGGGTGAGAAGAGGGCAAGACTTGACAAAATCTCTTTGCAAAAAGTCTTGTTTCAAGATTTCCTTTTATAATAGAGAGATAGGTTTACCTCTAAGAATCTGCAGCACCTCTTCCTGAATTCATGAAGAAGTTTGCTCTATCTAAAGCTGCACAGCACTTCTGTTCCATGTGACACAAATAACAGTGCAGTCTACTGCCTTGGGGAGCTCTTAAAAGTAATTGAAAATATTGTGTGTTTCTGAACAGCACAAAACAGTTTAAATAAGCGACTTTGATAACTATATGGACATTGAGAAGGACTTGCAACAAACCTGAGAAAAACAAAGTATCACCCATCTTTTTAATGATGAAATGATAGAAGACCAGTTTAAAATAACACTAATTTCATAAATCACTGATATCTTTATATATATATTGTCACGCTTGGGTCACAGATTTGCACAGAGACACAGGAGGTTGTAGAAAACAGGAATTTTATTCAAACACTGCAAAAAAACATTTGTTTCTTTTTCAAAAGCTTAAATGTGCTCCATGACAAGTCAGAGATGACAGTTCCGCTAGGAGCAGAGAATGTCAGAGAGAGATAAAAGCAAAACAATCAATTCCAAAACTGACAGGTGCTGCACAAAGCTTTTAAGTAAGCGGAGTACCGCGCGAGGGGTTTATTACGCATTATAGTGCAAGTGAGAAGGATAAGGAGCAATGTGAAGGTAGATTGTGTTTCAGGGATATTCCCAGGGGCGTCTGTGTCCTCTTGGGGTGCGATCACCCTTCCAGCTTACAATATATATATATATATATATATATATATATATATATATATATATATA
>JANRMT010062804.1:27057097-27092467 GCA_026402145.1 Polypterus bichir lapradei
ATATATATATATATATATATATATATATATATATATATATATATATAGTGAACGCTAGGGGTCGCTGTTGCCCCGTTGAACCCACCAGACAGATGTCCCAGACACACGTGTAAAAGCACAAGAAGATTTTAATTATAATATTCTTCAATAATAGTGCACAATCCACTGCACACTCCACAATTCTCCAACAATAAATCAATAATCAATAATGCAATAGTAACCACAATCCTCCACTCCCAGCAGCACCGTCCTCTAGCACCCAACTCCGGCTCGATCTGCTGGGGTTTCCCACAATCCTTTATAGTCCATGACCCGGAAGTATTCTGTCTCCGGGTCAAACGCCTTCTTCAGGTGTCCCGGAAGTACTGCGGGTTTCCGTCCTCGTAACTCCTACATACTTCCGGGTTAACATCCTGGTAATATCCCCCTGGTTCTTAGTGAGCTCCCCCTGGCGGCACCCACGACACCCAACAGGGCTGAAGAACCAGACTCCATGTCCCATGCTGCCCTGCGGGAATCCGGGGAACCACTTCCGTCCAGGGGAGCTGCCATCTAGTGTCCCAGGGGATGTAGTGCCCTAAAAAGGCTCTTTCTTTTAGTTGAGGGACGTTCCGGCCAGACTGAAACGCCGGCCGTCCATCACTATATATATATAAATATATACACGAGGTATGTATATATATATATATATATATATATATATATATATATATATATATATATACATATGTTATAGAACCTACAATGTTGTTCTTGTGGTTTCTTTAGTTAGATTATTGTGGAAACAATTAAATGATGTGGTGTGAGCTTTTATTATATCAATATTATCTAAACTACTAAACTTAAACTTGTATCTAAATTTTGTCCTAAGTTTGATCTTTTCTTTATTTTTAATTCACCACTCTAATATTCAAATGTTTCTGTTCTTTCTAGTAAGCCTGTTAGTAGTTCATGTAGCCTCTTTGCATGACTCTTTCAATACTTATTTTGTTTACAAAAATTGTTTACAAGTTTGTTTTTTTTTGTTGATTTTATTTAAAGAAGGTAACATTCCATACAATCAAGACTTACTTTACCAACAAAGAACATAACATCTAACCTAAAATCAACCCCCACCCAAGACAAAGCGAGAAGAGCCAACAACAAGAGCAATACATTAAAAAAACAACAAAGATGGGAGAATATCGTTTCCCCAATATAATAGCTTAATGTAAACTTTCATTAATTAGGTCTTGCCATATTTAAAAAAAAAGTTTTGAACAGATCTCCTAAGTGAGAATTTATTTTTTTCCAATTTCAAATGGTAGAACATTATAACAGGTGGGCTGGGATTCTTCTAGTTAAGTAAAATAAGTCTAGGTGCTAGTAGTGAAGTATAGGTGATTACAATCAATTTGTCCTTCTCCACTTAAAGCCCATCCAGAAGTACACCAAACACAGCTGTTAATTGTAACACCAAAGCTGTCTGACAGGTTTTCAAAGACTTGATGGTAATTTGTTTCCCGCCCAAAACATGTGGCCTAGTGAGGGTGGAGCTTGATTGCAACATTCACAGGTTGGATGCACAAATGTCATGACAGCCCATAACACATGATTTATTCCATTGTCTGTCAACAACAGGGAATATATGAGCAGAATATTAATTCAAATCCTTTTAACCATGAAATGATAAGTGAGCATCTTGTTGAGCATGTGTTATCAATTTAAAGCTACATCCATCTGAGCACAATTGTGCATGTCCTATAAAAATGAAATAGTTCACTTAGTGATGTTTAATAAAGGTGTAGTGTGGAATAATGCTGAATAAGTGGGATAAATAGACATACTGTAGAACCAAACTAAAAGACCATAGCCAAGTCTTCAGAACAACAAGGTGGAGTCCTATAATGTACATGATCATAATATTGATGATGTTCTTTACTTCCTTTAAACTCAACTAGAACACCTTGAGTCAGACTTTGCTCATCATAATCATTCAATTTATGCTTGAGGCATTCCTTAAAATCATTTAGCAGTGTGGATGGTGTTTCTGGTATGCCACTGTGCTCAAGGGTCCAGACTTCCTCCTTCCGATGCATCATTAGTGTTTCCCCCGTGCAATACTTTATCTTGAATTAAACTTTTTTTGCCTTTTTTCTGGTGGAAGAACTTCCATGATAGTAAAATAAAAGTTGTAAACTTTTCAATTCATATCCAGTAAAACCTTTTAATACTTTGAATAGAGTTTCTGAAGCATTTGGGCTACAGGTTTAATGGCCTTTAGAGTATCCACCAATTTCAATAGTAGCAGGAATATATTACTTTACCCATTAATTATATTAACAGAAGGGGTTAAAAGAGACATAGATAAATACTAAATGCCTTTTACTACACTTTCATTTTAAATATTCTGTAACAGTAACAAATATTACTAAGAACTGTAAAATCATAAGAGAGGCTGTAAAAATCAGAATAATTATGATTAGTTAATTCTTATGGAGCATTTTGGAGTACAAGGGGGTTTATTTTGGTAATAAAACTGAAATTTTCAAGATCTATAATATATAGTACTAAGCAAAAGTCTTACGAACTTGTGATAAAATGCTGTAAAGCAGGAATTTCTTTGAGGCTAATGCCACAAATAGTTTTTATTAATCAATAAACGTCCCAAAAAGTGCAGCAAACAGATAAACACATACAGTACTTGGAATCAATATTTGATTGACCTTCCTTCTCCTTAAAAACTGCAGCTATTTTCTTAAAGGAATACGTATACCCAAAAACAATATTTTTTATGTTATTTACCCCATGTAGTTTCTAGTGATGGCAAGAAAAAATTTTAATCTCACGTTTCTCTGCAGTACAGAGATAACAGATTTTCCAATATAATTGGTGTTTATAGTGACCAAAGTTGAGCAACAGCAAACTGTTTCAAAAATTCCATAAAATAAATCTCATGTTACTTGTGTCTCATAATCCATGTGTCAAGACATCCAGTCGAATGCTCACAATATCCCAAACATATGTATTGTTCCAAGCCTCTTGAAAACTTGTCATTATTCCATTGCAGACTTTGGCAATCATTTGAAGAAATACAACCCCTCGCTTGTAGAGAGCCTCCGCTGTGCTTCACTGTTTCACATTTCCCAGTGGTTTATTGGTCAAACGTATTTCTGTTAGAGCCAAAAATATCAAATTTTGAATCATCAAACCAGAGCACCTCCTGCCATTTTTCTACACCTTAGTTCTTGTGTTTCCATGTGTAACTGAGTCATTTGACACTCCCTTGGAAGAATGGTATTTTGGTCACAACTCTACCATGAAGACCAATTCTGACTTCTCCAGATTGTAGATGGGTGTACCAGGATTCTAGTGGTTCTGCCTGCACTGAGCTGATAGCGGTTTCCCAGCCCTCTTTTAATTTTACAAGGAAGTAAGCTTAAAGAATTTCTCATTTGCTGCACACATTTTCCATAGCCAACTACAGCTTTTGCGGTCCTCGGTCTTGACGTTCTTTTGTACTTTTGCTGAAGAGCTTGTAAAGCACATCTTGACCCATATGCCAGCAATGAAACGTAGGCTCTTGTGTCTTGTTGCTATCATAACGTTTGCCATGGTGTAAGATTTGCAGGTTAAACCTCCACATTCACCACAATCTCCTCATTTTACTATGGTCATCCCTTGTCCAGTTTTATTCCCTCTATGCAGCTATTTCTGTTTCACCTAATCACTTTTGTTCAACCTACAAATTTTACCATTAATCAATGTCACTTCTTCGTTGTCTTTGCTTAAAAAAGCACTGGGCTATATGTCAATAAAAATGTCACTTTTCTAATTGGAATGTAGTCCATTAATATGTTAGTTTCTTTAGGGACGATCAAATACTTCTTGTATTGTTTCACTTTTTGAAAAAGGAATGTTTGGAAGTCTAAATACACTCTTTTCTATATACACACTAATCCAGAAGGCATAAACTAATCGTCTAAGATAAATATTTTTGTGAACTATCTGAAGTGCCTAAGACCTTTGCACAGTTGCCCCATAATCATGTAATGTAAAAACTGGGTTTGGATAGAAATATACATTTAAGTATACCAGATACAAGATCCAATGTTAAATCTGTTGATTTACAGTACTTATTGCTGAATTATTTTTCCTGTTCAGTTCACTTGGAAGTCCTCTTTCAACAGTCCCGTATCAATCACATGAGAAAAAAATCATTTATTTCCCAGCTGGAATGTTTCAGGAGCCACTCTTTGGTGAAGATTATCCAAGGTATGTATTTTGATAATACATGAAATAATGTAGAAAACTTTAGCCACCTGCTTCAGGATGACCACTGGGAAAAACAGAGCCACTGTTCTGAAGTTCAATCCTCAGGGCCCCTGGTGGCAACAGGTTTTTGTTACAACCAGTTTCTCAATCAGTCAGTTATCCATCCAACCATTATCCAACCCGCTATATCCTAACTACAGGGTCACAGGGGTCTGCTGGAGCTAATCCCAGCCAACACAGGGCGCAAGGCAGGAAACAAACCCTGGGCAGAGCGCCAGCCCACCACAGGGCATGCACACACACACACTAGGGACAATTTAGAGCAAACCAACGGAGAACATGCAAACTCCACGCAAGGAGGACCTGGGAGGTGAACCCGGGTCTCCTAACTGAGAGGCAGCAGCACTACCCACCGCGCCACCCTCAGTCAGTTATCGTTATCTTTAATTGATCTATTGTTTAATTACCTGACCTGTTTTTTCCTTTTACTTTTCACTTAGAAAAGTGCAGTAGTGTCAGATTATTTTCTTTATCTTTAAATGCTTACGTTTTTATTTATTCATTTTTTCTGTGGAGTTTGCTTTCATAGTTGTATCTGAAAACGGGCAGATCTACTATGAAATTAATGAAGCTTAAACTTCAGGGCTTCTGATCCTGGCGAGGCCCAGAAGCGACTTTAATTTTGACCAACCCCCCCAGTAACTCAAAAGCTATAAGGAATGGGAATTTTTATTCAAACTAGTGACTTTGACATATGAGATAATCCAGTACAGCAAAATGTTAATCATAGTCTGGCATGCAGTTGTTAATGTTTTTAAAAATTTGTGGTTATCTGTTGAGAAACAACCCCATTGAAGAAAATAACAGTGGTTACCCAGACCTCCTTGGTTATTGAGAAGGGGCCCTCATAACAGTTCAAGGGCCTGAAAAATGTAGGTCCCTCACTGTATCTAGATATAGACAAGTAATACTGAGTAGAGCAGACACCAACACAAATGGTCCTGAAAGGCCCAGCTACTTCAGTGTTACCCACTTGTGTGCTTATTAGTAAATAATTGTCTAAATAACCTGAACATTAAAAAAATAATATTTAAAAGGAAAAAGAATGATTTCTTACTCATCTAACACATATAAATTAATTCAGTAGAAATACAGAACAACCAGTTTGTAATTTCCAGATGGTTGTAAAAATCAGAGAAACTGGGGTGTAACAGTTTGCGTTATAGGTCCAATTAAGAAAAGAAACCTGTTGCCACAGAGGCCGGGCGGACTGAACATTGAGAACTGCTATTCTAGAAGATCATTCAGAGTTGTATAGCAGGGTGGCACAGCAGGCTCCCAGTGCTGCCCCACTGCTCTAGAAAGCTAGTTTTGAATCCCAGCCTACTCAGAGTCTCTGTAGGTTTTCCATGCTCTTCAGGTGCCTGCATGGGGTTTTCCACTATGTATCACTAGGGTGTTGTACTGCGTTAACCATTATGAATGTAGTGAGAAGTCAAATGATCAAGAAAGAAGTCAAAATGATACATTTTATTGGCTAACTAAAAAGATTACAATATGCAAGCTTTAGAGGCAACTCAGACCCCTTTTTCAGTTTCGAGTTGCCTTGAAAGCTTGCATATTGTAATTTTGTTTAGTTGGCTAATAAAAAGGTGTCATTTTGCTTGACTTTTCAACACACTGTGTAACAGGTATTTATTGCATTGACTTAGACTCTTCTTTGGTTTTGTTTTTTTTCTATTGTGTCTCTTTTCCTTCAGCCAATAATAATTTGTTTTAATTAGGTTGGAGGCAGGGCCTTTAATTGTTCCATATACAATAAAATACAATACAACTTATTTTTGCATAGCGCTCCTCACTGATGGTAGGTGCACAGCACTGTGAATAATTCTCAGATAAAGTGTTAGTATAGATTATAAAGATATACATATAAAGATAATGAGTTGTTAAATGGACATAAAACAAAATAGAAATTGATTAACATTGTTGGTTTCTGTTTATATTTGTCCATTGATTAATTGTTGAACTATAATCAAATACCAAAGTCAAAGACAAATTCAGACACAGTCACAGTCCTGGACACCTCAGCTAACCAGCTGCCTACTCCTCCTGGACATTCTATAACGGGGTCTGTGCTGGGCCATCCAATCTGACGAGAGAATCCTTCCTTCTGATAATTCCAATGCTCCTTTATTTGAGAAGACTTTTCCATAAGATGGACAGTAGGCATATAAGAGCTTTTTTGAGTCTCTTACATTTTGAATAAGTCTTAATAATGTTTAAAATTATTATTATTTTTTAATACTTAAATTTTGCCTGCTTTTGGTTATTGTTAATATTGCTTAATTATCATTTGCTAGAACTTTCATATTGTTCATATTTGAGATCATTCAAGTTTGATTCCAGGCTTTCACTTCTCTATCTACCTTTTTTGGTGTGTACTATGTGGATTTAAATTAGGCTTTTTTCATGTGTTCATTTGAAAATTTCATTAGTTCCATTTTTTCTTTTCTTTTTTTTTTTCTTGTTTCATAGTTTTGTTTGTAATTATTATGTCATTTGCGCTTACATTTTTATTTTTAAATAATAGTAATACAAATGCATTTTATATTTAGCTCCTTTCCTATGCTCAAAGTGCTTTTCCTTTTTTTGACCTTTTAAGGTTAGTTGCTTGACACTCTTACTCTACTTAATTTATAATTTAGCTGTTGACCAATACCTAAATAATTTAAATGCTGATTGTTAGTTTAAGATTTGTTGAAGTGTTTGTATAATTTTAGTCTTTCCCCATGGAAGAAATTCTAGGACATTTTAATAGCATTTTTTTGTTAACCCCTTGTTTGTTTGCTTTTTTCCCCATTATTTTGTGTGCCTTGCTATCAACTTTAAAATTACATTATGTTAAAAATCTTACTTATTTTTGTAGTATATATATTGTTGATCCACATGGGTAATAAAAACAAGACCATTAGTCTTTTTTATTGGCTGACAATCAGTGAAACAAACAGAAATGAAACATAACAATAGCAGTAAGCTCACTTGTCTCATCTTCTCTATTCAGGGCAGTTTATTATGGAGGAGTTGGCACTGTCATAGCTCAAGAGCTAATAATCATGCTAGCGGACTTCGGTGAGCATTATTTACTTAATTAAATAAATTATTGAAAAATAAAATGTGAATGAACAGAGGAGATGAGTGGGACAGAGAAAGGAAATAAATTTGTATTAAATTAGGAAT
This sequence comes from Polypterus bichir lapradei, assembly GCA_026402145.1. Classification (NCBI taxonomy): domain Eukaryota; kingdom Metazoa; phylum Chordata; class Cladistia; order Polypteriformes; family Polypteridae; genus Polypterus; species Polypterus bichir. Next base: position 27,064,589 of record JANRMT010062804.1, read on the forward strand.
GTCAAAATCCATGCACATTAGTGGTGTTTTAACTCACTTGACATAACACCTTTTGCTGTTTATTTTCAACTTACAAAATGCATCAGATTCAATCTATCTTTTATAAACGTTATGATGTCTATCACTAACTAAAAATACTGCATATTATAACATTTGAAAAGCTTGTATATATCCCAGTAAACATATATAAATTGCTTGATAATACCCTTGGCATAATAGATGAAAGTAACACATGGTGTCCCAGACCCATTTACAAGCTGATATTAACGTTCCTCTTGTAGAAGAAAATCAGGAATATAAGAATATTGAGGAAAAGGACAAGCAAGAAATCGGATACACTGGGACACACTTTAAAATACAGGTACATGCATTGTAATTACATGACACGCAATAAGCAGTTGCACTCTATTTACCATGAATATGAAATTATATTATACATATAAAATTACAGCTACATCATGTAATTACAAGTTTAACAGCTTCTCCAGTATGATTATTGTAGAAATGTACGGTATTTTGAAGTGATTTCAAAGGCAACAATAGAGCGGCAGAGAGATAGACAGTAGCTTATAGTAACTCTTGGACTTAAAGGGTTAATAGATTTTCTTTTTGTACTTTAGATAACAAACAGCTGTAACAAAATGTGTTTCACTCTTTATCTTACAGAGAATGGTCTGAGCAGCTGGTCAGCTTTCCAGGAGTTTCTGAACTGTTTGCAAGTTCAGTTACAAAATGACACAATACGTATTGATTCACATAAGACCTGGGCAGAGCACAAAGGGATGGAAGTTGCATATCACGTAGGTATTGATCTGAAGGAAACCTACAGGAGGTATTTGCAGAAAGGTTAAACTGAGAAAGAATGGTTATATAAACAATATTATCGATTAGGGATTTTTTTTTTTAATTTTAAACATAGCTGGACAGGCTGTGTCACCTTTCCCATACATTACATGCTCATTATTGTATTTGGTATATCAATATGTGCATTTTATTATATTATTTTTGTTAAAGGTTCTTCATGAGATATCTCGGAAAATAATAAAAAGAAGAAATATAATTTTAATTGTAATGATCACTTGAACTTTAATCCATAATTTATAAAATACAAAGCTCTGTTATTATAATAATACTGTATTATTAATGAATGTTTTTATTAAATCTATAGCAGTGAGATGATTAATATCTGTAACCTTAATGCTTTGCCTGTATGTTTTACCTATGCATTTTTGATACTGTCTTGTACTTTATGAACTAAACTGAATAGGATACCCTCTCCATTTCAGGCATATGAAAGCAGGCTGAACACAGACTGGTTTGAATCCAGTCTAGCAAATTTAGAATCTCTCACCAAGCGTCAGATGTTCTTTGTAACCTACGCACAGGTATTTAAAATCTTAACCACTCTTTATACAGTATGTATAAATGGCTTTGGGTAATGATATCTCAAAACTTTCTTGGAGCAAGGCCATGGAACTTTGTGTGAATGCATATAATAAGCAATACCATACATGTACATTCATTCCTAAAATAGAATTTCTGTAAGCATTTAAGAGAATACTTTGCTAATCAGTGAAATAAACTAGATCCCTTCTTGTCTCGCTTGTTTCAAAACACAACCATACAAAAACTCAAAAATTCCAATTCCAATTCAAATTTCAACATTTTAAACATTTAAATTCAGGTCAGAAAAATAAACTCTGAAAAATTCAAAAGACTCCTAAACATTTTAAAAGATAAGCAACAGAACAATATAGCTAAACTAAAGACAAGGCCAAAGCTCACACATCCAGAAATCAAAATCCAAAAAAACAGAGTAATACCCAAAGACAAGGATCACAAATAAATACACGAGGCATTAGGTGCATTAATCTCAAGGTTCTCAGATTATTTAAAAATGTCAAAATACAAAAAATAATAAAAACAGAGATTAAAAACTATCATATATGATATTCAAAATTAGGTAAATATGCAGGTTAATATAGAAAAGTGCCAAGTGCTACATGTAGGCTAAAGAAATGTTAATTTAAATACAAGATGGGAGACACTTTCTTATACTTTATGTAACCATGACAATATGTTGTTTTTCTTGTCTAGGAAATTTGTCAAAGTAGTTAAAAAGGGGAAATAACACGTTGTAAAAATGGTTTAATAGAAATCAATAGATTCTTTGCTAAGCATGGATAATGATTCAGCAAACTCTTATCTGTACTACTGTGTACAGTTCTGGTCACTACGCTAAAAGAGACAGCAGCAATAGAACATGTGGGGAAGAAAGCAACTGAGTGCATCCCAGAAGAAAAGAGCATGCCTTATTCTAACAGGCCCAAGGAATTAAACCTCTTTAGTCCCAAGCAGGGAGGGCTATGTGGAGACCTAATCTGGTTCTTCAGAATTCTCACAAGTATCAATTCAGTTGATTCAGCAGAATTCTTTTGATTAAATAACAAATCACATACTCAAGGACAATAGTGGAAATTGAGATGTAGTATATTTAAGAATGAAGTGTTGTGCTCACCTACTATAAAATTGTTTGGAGACATTAGACGTAAATAAATGAAAGATCTGTGTGTATGTGTCTGTGTGTGCTCATATGGAGCAGTCTGCTCTGCTCATGCTCAACCACAGTCACAAGGTGGCGCATGCATGCACTTACTTAAATTTTTTCTGCGTTTGCGTGTACCTCACTTCTCACTATGAAAGATGTGTGTGTATGAAGCTTAAACACAGACACGGGAGTTGATGTGAATTCTATGGAAGATGTAGAAGCTTGTACAAGTATGATTTGCACTTGGTAAGATGGTGCATGCATGCACTTTTAGACTTTTTTGGCACTTGAATGCACCTCACTTCTCATTCAACCCAAGCAGACAAACTCAGATATGTGATACATGCATGTTGTATGTTCACACAATGAGCTACCATACATTTTACTGAGACAGGTTCCAGCCTGTCCCACTCAGTCTGTGCCACAGCTGCACTCAACTACACGTCCGTCTCAGACTAGATATGACCTGTCCCGGCCCACTTAGGGGACGCCTCTGCATGTTCACCATTATAGTAAAACTGCTAGGGAGTCTTCGGATTGTTTTTTGTACCAAAGACCATATGCAGCTTGTCTTTTAATAAATAGCAAACTGCTGTGACAAATTCCATCTTGTTCTAAAAGTGTACCCAAAAGGTCAGTACAGTGATCCCTCGCTATATCGCGTTTCGACTTTTGCAGCTTCACTCCATCGCGGATTTTAAATGCAAGCATATCTAAATATATATCACGGATTTTTCGCTGGTTTGCGGATTTCTGCGGACAATGGGTCTTTCAATTTATGGTACATGTTTCCTCAGTTGGTTTCCCCAGTTGATTTCATACAAGGGACGCTATTGGCAGATGGCTGAGAAGCTACCCAATCCTCAATGATATACAATATGCTTCCCACGCGGTGCTTCACATACTTAAAAGCTCGAACAGCCCTATTGATTTTTGATTGTTTGCTTTTCTCACTCTCTCTCTGTCTTTCTCTCTCTCTCTGACATTCTCTGCTCCTGACGCGCACTCCTTTGAAGAGGAAGATATGTTTGCATTCTTTTAATTGTGAGACAGAATTGTCATCTCTGTCTTGTCATGGAGCACAGTTTAAACTTTTGACTAAAGGGTGTTATTTCATGTCTAGAGGGCTCTAATAATGTTAAAAAAACATATTTAGAAGGTTGTAAACAGGTTTTCTATGCTCTAACTGCGAAAATATTCGATTTATAAATAAAGAATCCTACTTTGCAGAAATTCATTTATCACGGTAGAGTCTGGAACGGATTTACTGTATACAGTGGGATGCAAAAGTTTGGGCAACCTTGTTAATAGTCATTCTTTTCCTGTATAAATCGTTGGTTGTTACGATAAAAAATGTCAGTTAAATATATCATATAGGAGACACACACAGTGATATTTGAGAAGTGAAATGAAGCTTATTGGATTTACAGAAAGTGTGCAATAATTGTTCAAACAAAATCAGGCAGGTGCATAAATTTGGGCACCATTGTCATTTTATTGATTCCAAAACTTTTAGAACTAATTATTGGAACTCAAATTGGCTTGGTAAGCTCAGTGACCCCTGACCTACATACACAGGTGAATCCTATAATGAGAAAGAGTATTTAACGGGGTAAATTGTAAGTTTCCCTCCTCCTTTAATTTTCTCTGAAGAGTAGCAACATGGGGGTCACAAAACAACTCTCAAATGACCTGAAGACAAAGATTGTTCACCATCATGGTTTAGGGGAAGGATACAGAAAGCTGTCCCAGAGATTTAAGCTGTCTGTTTCCACAGTTAGGAACATATTGAGGAAATGGAAGACCACAGGCTCAGTTCAAGTTAAGGCTCGAAGTAGCAGACCAAGAAAGATTTCGGATAGACAGAAGCGACGAATGATGAGAACAGTCAGAGTCAACCCACAGACCAGCACCAAAGACCTACAACATCATCTTGCAGCAGATGGAGTCACTGTGCATCGTTCAACCATTCGGCGCACTTTACACAAGGAGATGCTGTATGCGAGAGTGATGCAGAGGAAGCCTTTTCTCCGCCCACAGCACAAACAGAGCCGCTTGAGGTATGCTCAAGCACATTTGGACAAGCCAGCTTCATTTTGGAATAAGGTGCTGTGGACTGATGAAACTAAAATTGAGTTATTTGGGCATAACAAGGGGCCTTATACATGGAGGAAAAAGAACACAGCATTCCAAGAAAAACACCTGCTACCTACAGTAAAATATGGTGGTGGTTCCATCATGCTGTGGGGCTGTGTGGCCAGTGCAGGGACTGGGAATCTTGTCAAAGTTGAGGGACGCATGGATTCCACTCAGTATCAGCAGATTCTGGAGACCAATGTCCAGGAATCAGTGACAAAGCTGAAGCTGCGCCGGGGCTGGATCTTTCAACAAGACAACGACCCGAAACACTGCTCAAAATCCACTAAGGCATTCATGCAGAGGAACAAGTACAACGTTCTGGAATGGCCATCTCAGTCCCCAGACCTGAGTATAATTGAAAATCTGTGGTGTGAGTTAAAGAGAGCTGTCCATGCTCGGAAGCCATCAAAGCTGAATGAACTAGAGATGTTTTGTAAAGAGGAATGGTCCAAAATACCTTCAACCACAATCCAGACTCTCATTGGAACCTACAGGAAGTGTTTAGAGGCTGTAATTTCTGCAAAAGGCGGATCTACTAAATATTGATTTCATTTCTTTTTTGTGGTGCCCAAATTTATGCACCTGCCTGATTTTGTTTGAACAATTATTGCACACTTTCTGTAAATCCAATAAACTTCATTTCACTTCTCAAATATCACTGTGTGTGTCTCCTATATGATATATTTAACTGACATTTTTTATCGTAACAACCAACGATTTATACAGGAAAATAATGACTATTAACAAGGTTGCCCAAACTTTTGCATCCCACTGTGCTTATTACAGAGAGGTAAAAGTCTTTAATTGACATAGTAAGGTTTGAATTATAGAATCAGCAAGTAAAAGAAATAGCTTAGATGAAATAGCAAATAAAAAACAAAATTTGCCATTATAATAATTATGCAAACATGTTTGTAGTAACCTATGCCCCATACACACTACTATGCTTTTGTGTAAATGTGCAGATATTAGTTTCCATTTTCTTCTTTTGTCCTTGATACCTAAGCATTTTCAACCCCCAAAAATGAAAGCTTTTGAAAACACTTTCTAGAGCTGTATGCTTCTGAAAATGCAGCCTCAGTATTATACTGATGTGCGAAAATGTAGTTTTCAAAAACACAGACTCTAATCATGCTCTGATTTGTTTGTGCTTACTACATGGTCCTTTCCCAATTTGATCCTGCTCATTACAGTGTCTCATTTCATGACTGGTCACCCTTCATGGAAGAAAAACAAAATCCAACAAAGCAGACAGAGAAGAGTTGCTTTCCATGGCATTTATTATCTTGCTTACCTTTAAGCATCTAAATTGCATTTTGTACATTTTGAAAGCTGTACACATGTGCAAAATTGAAATCATTTACCAGTTGTTGCATTTTAGCAATAAATCAAATCTTTGCCACTCTTTAAGGATTTTTTCACCAATGTGTGCATGCACAGTGTACGCAAATGTCTGTATAATATGCATTTTCAATAGTTCTAGCGTGGACTGAGATACTTTTGCAAACAATCTGAAATCACTAGCATGGATGGAGCTGTGTACATAGATTGTTTTGCTTTTAAAACACCTCTTTTAAATGAAAACAAAGAAGTGCAGATATAGCCGTAGATGAAAACCACAAAAATACCAAAGGAAATTCCTAAACTCAGTAGCTGAACACAGCAGAAAAATGTAAATAACATCAGAACTAACTACAAAGTTATAGTCAGTGTAGAGCTTCAGGGGATGAATGCCCACTCAGGATGCTCATGCCAGAAATGGGGGCTTTGTCTGCTAAGATACTGACTTCTTGAAAAATCTGTGATGTAAATAAGAGGTTTTAAGCTATGTGAATGGGTAATTCATTGGAGCCTTTCAACAAAAATTAACAAATGTATTTGTCTCATCAATATCACCTTTTTTAACTACCATGCAGGATAATGCATTGAGCAAAGTGATTTAACTCTTTGAGAATTCAAGAGCTAGTTAGATCAGTGATTCAGACTGAGAAATGATGCTGGACTAAAACAGGCAAAAGTTTCACCTCTCACCTAGAATTTGTGGTGATTGTTAACATTAGCTTTGCCAATTGCTTTAAAAAGCAACTGATGTTCTGAAATGAAAGTCAATACTGTTAAAGTTACTGTATTTATGACATAATCCTCTATCACTTTAAAATATTCAATTGAGCTCAGTTAGTGTCAGTATTTACAATATTGACCCTATGAACCTATGTGTGATGTTTGTAGGCAGGGGGTGATGACATCTGTAAACCTTTATTAGGCATATTTGAGCAGTCACTTGCAAATGGAGAAGTATCTGAGGACTGGAAACTTGAAAATGTGACTTCATTCTCCAAGAAAGGAGACAAAATGCAAATAAAATAAATTAGAAAAATTCCCATATGAAAATAACATACTTAATAAAAACCAGCATGGGTTTATGAGAGGAAGATCTTCGCAAACCAATCTTTTGGATTTTTTTGAACTGGCAACTGCAATCATTGACACAAGCAAAGCATGCGACATAATTTACTTAGACTTTCAAAAGCATTGAATACAGTCCTCTCCTTGAAGATTAAAACTAATAGCTATAGGTATCAGAGGTAACTTACAAAACTGGATCTCACATTGGTTAACAGGCAAGAGACAAAGAGGAGAATGCCCTAAATGGAGTGAGGTCATCAGTGGAAACCATTAGGAGTCTGTTGTGGAATGGTTAGCTTTTCTGATTTACATCAATGACATAGATTTTGGTATAGTTAGTAAACTTTACAGAAGAGTGCTACACATGGGCAAAAGGAATGTGAATTATAAATACGAGAGACGCTGTCCTACCAGATGCAATCTCTGTAAAGGATTAGGAATTTATGTTGACACAACGTTTAAAAAATCTAAAAAAATGTGCAGAAATTGTTAAAAGGGCAGATTAAATGTTAGGATATACTGCTAAAATTATGGAATATAAATTAAGGGACATTACACGTGGACTATAATTATATAATGCACTAGTGAGACAGCATCTGGAGTATTATGTTGAATTCTGGCCACCATGCTACAAGAAAGACAGAGCAGATCTTGAAGCATTTCACAGGATAGCAACCAGGTACATCGCAGGAGTTAAGGACATGCCATAGTCTAATCAAAGAATTAAACCTGCTTAGTCTTGAACAGATGAGACTGCATGGGGACCTAATCCATGTCTTTAAAATCTTCAAACTCATTGAGAAAATAGAACCAGCTGAATTCTTTGAGCTAAACAGTGAATCACGTACTTGAGAACATTAAAAGGAAGCACATTTAAGACTGAATCCAGGAAACACTTCTGTAGGCAAAACATTATAGGAATCTGGATTAAACTAACAAGCCATGTAGTTAAAGGACAAACCTTGAGAACCCTTAAGAAGCATCTGAAGGACAAATTGGGACAGTTTAGCTATTAGCTAAATAAACAAGCTTGATGAAGTAAATGGTTTCCTCTTATTTGTCAAATTTCTTATGTTATATGCTCTCTGTGTCACATGACTGGCAACAGGCAGTGCAGCCATGAATATTGCTTCAACCATAAAGAAACAGTCACAAAATAGTAACTACCATCCCAAAAACTAGAACAAAAAATGAAACTGTGAGGACATCTACAAAATAATGATAAAAACATCAATGCAATATACGAATAAATAATTTTATAGACTGTTATTCAATTGATGCTCTATGAAAAAGAAATTTTATGATAACAAAGCATCAAACAATTATATATTTAGAAAGTAAAATGTGCGTTCTCCTGGTTTTTGTTCATTTGATAAATGCTGTAATGTAGGCAGTTGTAACATTGTTTTACCTTTTAGTGAAGTAGTGGAAGAAAAACAGACTGACATCATATGTGGAAATTACCTTCAAAGACTTCACGAAATATTTATTGTTCTTTTAAAAGTTAATAATAATTTTAATTTCATGGATTAAGTGTCAAAATATGTGCAGTATTTAGCATTAATTTGCTAATCCCTTGATTGCAGAAAGAAAGAAACCAAAACAAAAATAATAATTGCAAGAAGTCTGCATGCATATCAGCAAAAAAACATTCAGTCACTTTAGACAAAAAAAAAACCTTTTCAAGCCTTACAATTGTGGATTCTCTTGCCGAATGCTAAGCCCTTATATTAAAAATAATAAAAAGAGCTGTGGAGGGATTCACACACTATGAATGCATGAATCCCATTTTGTAAATGTCATGGGATGTTTTTTAACAACATGTCTTATACATACACCCCTTGGGCTAAATAGTACTATTACACTTTGGTCAACTGAATTACAAGACATGTCCCATATCAAAAGGTGGGTTTGCAATATACGCTTACAAGGTGTGTCTTTGAGAAGGACAGCTAAGAAACCTGCCCAATAAAACCTGATAACATTAGGGTTTGCCCAAGCAGCTAGATCAGGGGGTTTTAGGAAGAGTTTTACAATGTAACCAGGCTTTACTCGCAGACTAGGTTTGATTGTCTTTCACACTGTTAATTAATGTTAATGTTTCCCAAGGATTAAATGTTAGCCACCTGAAAATGTTATCTTAGTGTACTGTATTTTTTAACATAGTTAGTCTAACTCATTAGTACACACTCATCAGGTATTATCGATTTTGATCATGCAAATCTAGAAGTTAAATTTGTCTATTCCAGCAATTAGCTTGCATACAAATATCCAGAGGATGTTGCTGTATAAAATACTAATCAGAGTGATAATAAAAGCAAGTCTTCTACACTTCATTGATTATTTGTCAGTGTTTCCCATTGACTGTTTACTTCACATGCATTTTTCTGTCTCCAGATAATTTGTGAAGCTTCAGGTAAAGCCTCAGCAATCGAAGCTGAATTCAGAGTGAAAGGTTTGTACAATTCATTTTTGTTTCAAAGAGAGTTTGGCTGCTCAGCAAAGTCATCAAGGAACCCTATGGAGAAATGCAACTGAACTCAACTATATCGGCAGAGTGCTTTCATTATTAAAACATACTCGGGACACTCTATAAAGTGCTATAATATGGAAATGGAACAGCAATTGGCATGTTTGTCCTAGTTCAGCCTGACAGACTGTGCTTCTTCTTCGCATTATAAGCACACCTAATTATTAAATGTTGGAGATATATATATATATATATATATATAATTTTACTTATTTTAATGTCAATAACAAGTTATATATTTGCTTATAATGTAGTATATTGTATTTTTATATTTTATGTGACCTGTAAATACCTGATCTGGAAATATACACTCAACTTTATTTACTAGTAAGGAGTTTGGACATTCTAATGTGGTTTGATGTTACATAACTTGTCCCTTTCATAAAATGTTATGTAGGGTAAGGGGCAAATTGAATGAGACAAAAAAGAGCAATATAATAAACAACCAAAATAACTACTAGAGACTTATTTTGCATTAAAGAGGTACATTCAACAACAATACAGGCTTCACTTTTGTATGTATAATACAGAGTATGCAGCTATATGTTCAAATTGAAGTGATGCATAATAAGTATTAGTAGGAGAAAATGTCAGAGAGAATGTATGGAGGAGAAAGGCATGAATGATATTGCCACCAAAAAGGCTCAATGCATAGCCCAGCAGAAATAAGACAGCAATGACTGACCTATTACTAATGACATAACTGGAGACAGCAACATGTTATTTTTTGATTACCACATGCAAGTAAGAAGTTCACTGTACTCTGTACACATGACTATAAACCTTTAAACCTACTAAAAGTCTTAACTAAAATCTGAAGTCTTCCTACATATTGCCTTGTTTTCTCAAAACAGCACTATCTGACTTCAAAGGAGGCACAATCTTAACATATTTGGTGCAAGACAACACATTTCTATTGTGTCCGTCTTCAATACAAAACTAAGTAGAGAACCTATTCATAAAATAACATTGTTACATACAATTGTTTTGAAGTGGAAGTGATTATCTGTTTAATGCCTAAAAGAACAAAAGATTGGTTGTTAACAATTAGTGTCTTATGAAGAACAAAACAGCTTGGATAGTGCAATTACTGCTTGTTCATTAAAGATTTATGCTGATATATGCTCACTGTGTGTACATGCACATTATTTAAGTAAATATACTTATATATGTCTAAAGTAAACTAGCACACTGTTCAAGGCTAGTTTTCTCCATGAGCCCAAAATTACTAAGGCTGTGATTACATATGACCAAGTAAGATTTTTGGATTAATGTTCATATTAAATTAAATTGTCCACATGGCTTATTCAGATCTGTGAAATCACTAAAATCACTGTTTGCAAATTATTATACATTATGCTATCACTGTAGCATAAATTGTGCTGCTTGCTTTTATAGATGATGTTTCTGTTTTTTAACATAGTTAATATTTCATACAGTATATTTGGTTCCAGGTGTATTTCACTCCAGTTTTCAGTTCAGTTTTTTTTGTTGGGGAATAAAGATTTCTATCAATTTCCTCTGGTATGACTGGCAATCTCAAACATCAGCTTGATGAATCTTACTCCCAGTCACAACCCTTGTTCTCATTATAGGTAGTCTGACCACCTACTGGGTGTTCCTTATGGGTGGTTTTAATTGTCATAAAACCATACCTTGAGGGTGAATTCTGTCTTACCATTGTGTCCAAGTTGCTCTCCACCTTTCCTACCACTTCTGGTGTCTCTGGCCATGCTTTATTGCACAGTTTGCATTGTGCTATACATGCATATTTTAGATTCAAGTGAATTGTAATTATCTAACTGTTAATTAAAACCATTTTGTTTATTTGTTGGTGTATTTAAACAACTTATTACTTTAGAAGGACACCAGAATTAATCAATGAGATCTCCATGATAGGTAAAGAATATTCAGACTGACCTAATAATATGTTATGAAATAGGTTGTCATTACAAAACAAAATTAATTGTCTTACTACAAGAGAATCACATCATTCTTATGAGAATAGTGATGTGAGACAGAACAGAAAAACATATGGTACATGGAGCTTCATTACAACTCTTTCTTGTTTCTGGAATGAATGGAATAGAAACAAAATTGTCTACAGAGTCGCATAAATACAGTGGCCCAATTAACATACATGCATGTCATTCCATCTACAAGTGAAAACATGTAATCCACCTGAAGCTAAGCATGTTTGGGCTTGTCCACTACTGGGATTGAAGACCATCTAGGAAAGGCTTGAGTTGCTGCTGGAAGACGTGTTGGTGAAGCCATCAAAGAGCACTTACCCAGTGATCTGAGTGTGCCCTAGTGCAGTGATGGGGACACTGTAGTGAAAAACTGGCTCCAGGCCATTTGGATGAAACTTAAAACCGAGGTCCAGACTCTCTGTATGTGTGAACCTAAATCAGTAGAACATATTTAATGACACTTCAGCTACAGTTCTTGTTGCACTTGATATTTCTGCACTCATATTACTCATAATTGTTTATTCTTGAGAATACACATAAAATATGCAGAGCTTTAGCTGTCTGCTCCATTTGAAAATTCATTGGTGGCAATCACTTATGCATCTAGATGATTAAATCTGAGAATTCTGTAGTAAATATTCATTGTGAGGTTGAATTTGTGCTGATTATTATTTTTTTCTTCTTGAAAATGCTAATAATTGTAATTCCAATAGAATCATTTCAAGTACGGTAATTTGTTCTTGCTCTGGGCAGCATGGTGTTAAAGCATTAGCAATGTTGCCTCACAGCATTCTGGGTACATAGGGTGGTCCAGATCTAATTATGCAATTTTCATTACGCTATAACTTATTAAGTTTATTACATAGAAGATCACCCGAAAAATACCGGACCATTGAGAAGTGTGCGAACTGACGACATGAAGAATCGTCTTTACGCCGAGCTGGAATTGTCCCCGCATAAATCAAAGTCATCCAGACGATCTGGATCTGCATATTTAGATCTGGACCACCCTGTAGATACTACTCAAATCTCAACTTTTACGGATTTTACTTGTTATCTCCCTGTCAGTGTGTTTTTATTTAGATGACATGCATTTTACATTGATAGACAAGTTTAGTGCGTGTGAGAGAGCACATTACGTCAATTGTAGTTCCCAACTTATTGCTTAAATAAACTTTGCTCTCTCAATCATCCTGGAATGTATGGTAATTCCTTAACTAGAGAATTGATTAAATGATCCTGTTAACTTTCTGGTTTTTTTTTTCTTGTTTGTGAGTCTCATGGTGATCATTTTCAGTTTCTATAATCAGTTATCTATACTAATTTTTAAAGACTAATGAACAGAGAGTGTTAATCAGCCAGTCAATATGAGCTGTGGTTCATTTTATAGCATAATGTTGTGGCCTGTTGGAGGGATAACAGAGTCTAAAACCTTAGACCCAACTTGACCATCACAAGTCCCAGGTTCAAATAAATATTTTTATTCAACAAAGACCTTCTTATAATCTTCAAAATCATCACAGATACATTTCTTTCCTTCTTTCTCCTCCACTACTCCTAGGCAAGCTTTGTCTTCCTCCTCTCCCGACTTCCCAAGTGAGATTAGATGGCTCCCCCTATGCCACCATATAGTTTAAACCATACAATTTATAGAGTTTAACTGTTTATAGCCTAAGATTCACTTTATATATAGTCATAAAAGATTCCTGGGCATCTTTTGAAAAAGAGAAAGGTGTTTTGCAATGTCCTGGCTAAACTGCCCATCACAGCCTGGTCATTCTGGCCAAATATTTATCTCTCGTCCATTATTGGCTACCATCTCTCTCACCCCTTCACCAACTTATAGCTAATGTGCGGTGAGCATACTGGTACAAGAATGGTTGCCATCACATCATCTTGGTGGATACTACACATTGTCAGTGGTTGAAATGGTTCCCCACTATAAATGTAAAGTTTTTGAGTAGGTTTTGAATAGGTTCGAAAATCGATATATAAATGTAGTTAATTACTGTTAATGTACAGAGAAAGGGATTGCTAAGGACCAGTAGTCTCCGTGATGTGACAGTCCCCAGAAGAGAAACCTATATAGAACCACCAGTGCTGGAAGAAAAGAGTGGAACACTTACAGATAACTTGTCACATTTCCACATGTTGCAACGATTGAAGAGACCATGAATACCGCAGATGTACCTTGTTCTTCCATCCATCCATCTAGTAACCCCCTTATCCAGTGTAGTGTCTCAGGGAAGCTAGAATCTATCCCAGCAAGCATTTGGTGAAAGGCAGAAACAATCCCCAGACACGGCACCAGTTCATGTGCTTGGAAAATGAGGGAAAGAAAGGTGCAAAAAAGGCTGCAAAGAGGACACAAGACACCCTGTCCTTTGTGTGGCAGCGGTTTCCATCTCTAGAGAGAGAGAGAGACAGTGATGACTAAGGTCTGGAAACAAGTCTGAGAACCTTCAGACTACTACAGGACTTGCGGTGCAGACATGGAATGGACAGGGTCATGCATTCTGCTCAAGAAAGTTGAAATCTGACTAATATCCTGAAGTCCTGGCTCTTCAGGACCTGCTAAGTTCTCAGTGGTGCAAGAACAGTGAGCATAGCTAAAGATCTTGCCTGGTGTCTTGATAACAAAAGAGTTGTCCCAACCCTAGAAGTGATTACTAGATAACTATAATGACTAGATCAAGTTATAATCATCACATATTTTGTATGCAATTAAAATATTAGTTTGTAGACAACAGTGATCAGAAAACATGTAGGCCTGAAAACTGTTGGTCTATTCTCATGAGCCGACACTCTTCTTATTTTCTGTTCTTTCATTATGGAAATGTGAAATCACTGAATGAATAAATACTGAAAACTTTCCAGATTAACCAATTGCATGTTTATGAGTATGTGACATGGTTTTCAAATCAAGTACATGTTTTTAGCATGTTACAGGAGACTAGAACTGCTAAGGTCATCTGTCCTCATCCTTTTAGATCTCTCCTCTGCCTTTAACATGGCCAACAATTAGATTCTTTTGGTCACCCTCTCTGATCTTGGCATCATTAGGACTGACTGCAGATGGTTTGAGTCCTACTCTTTTGGACAGATACTACCATGTATCCTGGTAAAAACAAATGTCAAGAGAACACCAGGTAAGCAAGCACAGGAGTGCCCCCCCCCCCATTTACACCTCTTCAATAGGGCCCATCACCAAGTCCCATGGTCTTTCATATTTAATGATACTCTGTTGTACCTGTTGTTCTCTCCAGAGGACCACTCATTATCAGCTAGAATCTCTGCATGTCTCACTGATACTGCAACCTGGATGAAGGACTAAAATCTCCATTTCAACCTTGCAATGATGGACCTTCTTGTTATTCCAGTTCAACTGTGCATTCAGCACCTTATTTCTTTTCATTTTGGATTACTGTCACTAACACTTGCCAAGTCTGTATACAGCCATGTGATCAGCAGTCCTTCACTGAACATATTTTTTGTCTTGTTAAGGTTGTAGATGACACTATTTCCCTTTTTATACTCTTTATTGTGTAGATCTTAACAAAATGTCTTATGCTCTTACCATAATGTCAGGTACTGTAGTTCACCTCTTCCTCCCCAATCCCTTATACATTTAGAACCTCAGGCAAGAGTTAAATTACACATTTAGTTATGTATCATTGACAATTTGCCCAAATTATAAGGAAGCAAAGTAAAAATGTAAGTGTTGCTTACAAACCAAACCATACAATCTGATAATGCTAGAGGTGTAGTTTCAGGTGGCACATAAATTTGTAGTTACCCTCTATTCTTTCTGGTCAGCTGATTTCTGTTCAGCTCTCTTCAGGTCATCAATTAGTCTGGTCTCTTCAGGATGAAAACTGGAAGACAGAACTTGCCTTTGCAGCTCTCCTTCTTATTGCCCCTCTGTAGCACCTGAAACACACATACCCTACACTTGCTGAGGTCATTCACCAAGGATGTACGTGTACATGTACACTTAACTGGGTTAAGGTGAATAAACTGGTAAAGACAAAAATCTGGTTTCTTGAAAATCCAGGATTAAAAGGGCAAGTAATCTTCTGGAGTTATCCTTTGCCAAAATGCTCAGTGTTATTAAACTATGCAAAAAAGACTTAAATGTCATCATCTGCCATTGTGAATCAGAAAATAAGAATGAAGCCCATGATACTTTTCTTGTGTTTTAGAAATGCATAGACAGATTGACACTTAATTTATCGGTTTTTGTTACCAAATTGTAGGCAGCTCTCTTTTTTGCTTGACTGTGTGATTGAGCCCTGCAAAGGACTTGGCACATGCACTTCTCACCTTACACCCGGTGCTGCAGGAATAATAATAAGACAGGAATTATTACTTCAATAAGTATTGTGTTAGGTTACTCTTTACTTAAAAAAGTAATCAGACTATGTAATGCACATTACTTTTTAAATGTTACCCTATTGCTTTTGAGATTATGTTGTGGAGTTTAACACTGCACGCTCAGTTCGTCAATATAAATTTAGTGATTTCTGCAATATTAAGACAGATTATTTCAGCCAGCAGAAGGAATAAAGTGACTACCCGAACATTTACCTATTGGAAATTTATTTTGTGGATGCTTCTATCCTTGCTGCTGAAAGTGTTTGCAAAGAACTCCATAATGTTTGGGATAAAGCCACATTTTTCTATTTCACCATTTAAAATTACTAACAAAATAATCCAAACGTGACTAAATTGCACATTGCACACTTTGATTTAGGGTATTGGCATACAGTTTGGTTACACCATGAAAAAACTGCAACACTTTCATACGTGGTCATCTTGGAGGCTGGGGGGTTGGGGGTTTTTCAGTGTACCATAATGTTTGACACATATCAATGGTAGGTACAGTACTGTATATTAAAGCAGTCATATTTAGCACTCTGTTGCAGATCCCTTGCATTCAATGACTGCTTGAAGTCTGCAATTCATGGACATCATCTTCTCTGGGTGATGCAGCGCCAAGGCTCTAATGCAGCCACCTTCAGCTCCTGCTTGTTTTAGGAGCGTATCCCCTTAAGTTTTCTCATTGGCATAAGGAAGGCATGCTCAATCGGATATAAACTGGGTGACTGGCTTAAGATCATTATCTTGTTGCAGGATGAAGTGCTGTCCAATGAATTTGGAGGCATTTACTGGAACTTAAGCAGATAAGATTTTTCTATACACTTAAGAATTTATTGTTCAATAGCTATTGGTAGTTACAATACATCATCAATGAAGATAACCCTGCCAGTACCTGTGATAGCTATACATGCTCAAGCCATAAAACCCCACCATGTTTAATGGATGAGGTGGTCTGCTTTAGATCAGTGGGCAGTTCCTTTTCATCTCCACACTTTGTTCTTGCCATCACTCTTATACAAGTTCATCTTTATCTTGTCCATCCACATGGCCTTTTCCCAAAATTCTGCAGGCTCTTTTAAGTACTCTTTCAAAAACTAATTTGGCCATCCTTTTTTTTTGGTTAACTAGTGCTTTGTATCTTGCAGTGTGGCCTCTGTATTTCTATTCATGAAGTCTTCTGTTGATAGTTGCTTCTGATACATGCACATCTGCCTCAAGAAGGAGCTTCCTGATCTGACAAACTGGTGTTTGGGGATTCTTCTGTCATCAGCAGTGGATTACCGACCTTACCAGTGTGTTCTTTCTTCTTAATGATATTTCACACAGTTGATTTAGGTAATTCTAAGGTTTTAGTGGTGTCTCTAATGGTTTGATTCTTGTTTTTCAGCCTCATTATGGCTTCTTTGATTTTCATTGGCACAGCACTTGTACTCATGTTGAACAATGGCAACTACAACCTCCAGGTAGTCTGTAGGTAGAAGCAAGCCTAGGTACCTTATTAATGCACTAATGAAGCAACGAAACACACCTTAGTAATCACAAACACCTGTGACACCAATTTACACAAACATTATGGTGCTCTGAAATGGGAAGACCATGTAGAAAAAGTGTTGTAATTTCAACATGGTGTGACCAAAATATATGCAAATTCCCTTAAATGAAAGTCTGCAATGTGATCTTTAATCATGACTGAATTGTTTGATTTGTAATTTTAAACTGTGGAGGTGAGGGGTAAATACAGAAAAAATGAGTCTTGTACCAAACATTATGGAGGGCACTGTACATGTGCAGTCTGACAGAGTGCAGCAAACATGCACGAACTACAGAATCCTTAACAGTAACCCAATTAACGTTTTACATGGCTATGAAATTTGGTTATTTGCGGAGAAAATCTACCTCTGTTAACAAAGTTTCTCAGAGTCCAATAACCTGATTGCTCTAATGCAAATAAGGTTTACAGAGGCATTTTAGGAACCAGGTTTTTGGGAATAACAATCTATTGATGTGAATGTAAATGTGCCTACTAAAACAGCTCATGCACAATCCCCTTCCCAGTTCTGCTGCTTTACAGTACAGGGGCATAATATTCATTAATGATATAGCTCGTGCAAGCTCAACCCACCAGTGCAGCATTTTCTGAAGTTCCAAACAAACAAGAAAGAAAGGAAATAATTCAATCATAAAACTGGAGCAGATGGTGCTTACCTTATCTGTGAAACACTGAATATAGAAAAGTGTAGCTTCATGACTATTTAACATTACAAATAAAGAGAAAGGTTGGGAGTACTGTATGCACTGGTACGTTGCTGTACCCACCACACAACAAACCACCTCAGGATCCCAAATTAGAACCTTAGTGCAGCCATAAAACACCTCGGCACCACACTAGTTTGAATACAATGGAACAGTGTTTTTTAACAGTGGCTGGAGTGTCGATCCTGCCAGCAATCTCCCAGTCTTCCCTGCAAGCTGGAGGACCTACTTGTAGGGCTGGATGCAGGTTAATGTAATACCCAGCACAGAGCAATTGCAGGGCAAGGGCCTTGCTCAAGGCTCAAAGAAGTGGAATCACTTTTTGGTATTTGAGGGATTCAAACCAGCAACCTTCTGATTGCACAGATCTGTAGCCTCAGAGCCACCACACCGCCTAATAAAGACAAAACAAAACATTTATGAGCCTATAGGCTGGTTATTATACCACAATGATGAAAAAGGTCTTGCAGGTTCACTCTAGACAAAATTCACAAGATCAGACCATATCTGGCAGACTATGCAGCAGAACTCCTGGTCCAGTCTTTGGTTGTGTCATCGTTGGACTATTGCAACTCTCTGTTGGCATGAGTACTGCTCGTGTGTCACCAAACCACTACAGGTAATTAAAAATGCAATGGCAAATGTAGTGTTCAACCAGCCAAGGCAGGCACATGCCATTCCTCTTTCCAGATCAGTACATTAGCTTCCTGTAGTGGCATGTATTAGGTTTAAATCCTTGATGTTTGCCTACAGAATAGTCATGGACCAGTACCTACTGTATATATATTGAGACATTTGTGAGGTCCTATGCTCCTTCTTTTCACCTACATCTGCTGATGAATAACACCTGGTGATGACAACCCTGCATGAAATCAAAAGTCAATCCAGACTCTTTTCATATGTAGCTTCTAGCTAGCTGAGATGCCCACCTCCATTAGAAATTTTGAGCCATTATCATTTAGACAGAAATTGTGCCATCTGTCTAAATAATAATGGCCTTGATAGGTATTGTAACCAAATAAATGTAACTATCCTGCAGTTTGTTCTGAGCTTTTAAATTGTGATGATCAATTTTGTAACCTTGTCTTGCAACAATTATTCCTAAACAGTCCCCCAGAATATTGTTTACTTGATTACATTTACTTCTTTAATAATCCACTGGATGTCTCCTAAGCAAATAAATGTAAATGTAACAGCCCACCTGATTTGATTTGATTTGATTTGATTTAAAATATCATAGTTAAGGTTCTGTGCTGCCATAAATGAGCTACAAACCCACGCAAAGAATACAATGATTCAGCATTTCATCCCCACAAAAACCCAGAAAAGGCCATGCATTTGTGTAATCTCACATCACTTCAATAAGAACAAATCTAATTATCTGCAGCACTTATTAATATGTTTCAGGAACATGTTTAAGTGCCTTGTCTGTCATAAACATTTAGCTATTTAACACAGTGGTGTCTATAAGTATTTTTGATATGCTAGTTAAAAGTAAATGATTTAAGAAATGTAAGACATTTTATTAATCCTACCAATGTCAAAAGTGCACTCTAATGTAACAGCAATCAAGGGAGGCAGAGGTTTGTCCAATAGAGATAGAATTTTTAATGATCTCAGCTGGCGCCCAGTCCAAGGCTGAGTTCCATCTTGCGTCTGCTGAAATATAATAGATTCCTAATTAAGTGATAGTGTGACTGATTCCAGAGCCCCCTCCCAATGGGTTTCCCATCAACTAAGAGCTCTTCATGGACTGCACTTAAGAGGAAGCTTCTTAACATTCAATTTATTAAGAAGAGAAGAACTAATAAAACATTTTGCAGCTCCTGAATCTACCAAGGCAGTCATATCATAATTGTTTTATTGCCATGGACATCATAAACAAATTTTTAAATAAATATTGATTGCCAGTTTCCCAATACTAATGGAAGATTTTCTTTCTTCGCTATGCTTCTCACAATTTTATGACCCTTTAAACCTTTTCATGTCTTTGGCTATGCACACTATTACATCAAAAATATTGCCATATAACTCTTACACTTATGCTAGTAAAACTAGAAAGAGCTATTTGAAAAATATCCAGGAGAAATGATGTAGTCAAAGCTGAAAAGAGTCGAAAAAGAGGAATTCATTTGCACCACTTCCAAAGACAATTTGTGAGACAAAAATAAAAGTCAGACATACTAGTGTGAGTCAGAACCAGAGAAAACGTATAGAAAAAGGATCAAAAAGAAGGTTTAAGAATCTGTAAACTCAGATAAGGAAGTGAACTTTTTGAAAGGCATTTAAGCCTGTTTACACATTAGCAAAATGTCACAACCTCTGTGGTCACCCCTCCGTAAACACTGGGAGCTATGATAATGACAGGTAAAAAATGGCGATTTGGTGCAAATATAATAACAAATTATTGAAGAACTAATAAAACATTCACTATCTGTGCCCCCCAAAAAAGTAAAAAACAAAGTAAGTGTCACATTTATCAAAGTAAGTGTAAGAAAAGAAGCAAATACAGGAAAATATTAGGGACTAGGGATTTGTGACCCCAAATAATGCTAATGAATTAAACCAAATTATCTTTTTTGCAAAGGTAAAAATAATGGCTTTTCAGATGGGAATCCAATACAGAACTAATTTAAAATAGCCGAACTTCCAGTCATATGGATTCCAGACAGGAAAGAACAGGTCCGGGGGGGCTGGACAATGGAAGTGATGTTAGTGGTGGCCGTCAATCTTCCATTCTAATTGCCAAGACCTGGTTGGGCAGGTAAATCACCATTACTAGAGCCTTAAACGCACACACATGACAGAAGATAATCATGTAAAAAATTTAAATAAGCAGTCCAATCATAACATTAGCCAAGTCATTGTATGCTATGTATGCCTCTGTGTACAAACTGTTCAAATTACAAAACAAGCAGCAGCTATTTTTTTGACTGATATACTGTATAAACAATTTTTAGTCAATACCAATTTTTAATTTGGATTATCCATTTATGCTTTCTTTGAGACTGGTTTTTTTATTAACCTCTTTCGCATTATGTTTACACCTGATAAAATTAACCAAACATGTTAACTTTTTTCAACAACAAAAAAAGTTTTGTTTTTTTTATGTGTATCAGAAACATGTAAATACCAAAATGTCAACATAGTCACAGTATGAAAGGTATGTCTAGTGTCCACTGCAGATTGATGCTGATTTAGTATACGTGCTTCATGTGATATGTTTTGAAGTCGCCAACACGCATAAGTACTATTGACAAGGTAGAGTGTCAGTGTCTGACCCACATGATCAGCAACCTCCTTTTTGTTTTTGTAGCTTACAATAATGTAAGGCTTAGTGACTTCCACATTTACCTGCCACGAACATTAACATCTGCTGCATTCTGAACAATTTTTGGAAGCAGACAACTTTCTTTTCTTACACTTGATTGCTATCATTTTGCCTTTGTGCCACACAACCACTTCACCAGGCTCCTTAGCATGTTCATGCGACCAGAGTCACCAGCCATATCATAGTGGTCCGGTCGTACAATGTTTTATGCACTGATTTTCCATCCATCCATCCATCCATCCATCCATTTTCCAACCCGTTGAATCCGAACACAGGGTCACGGGGGTCTGCTGGAGCCAATCCCAGCCAACACAGGGCGCAAGGCAGGAACCAATCCCAGGCAGGGCGCCAACCCACCGCAGGACACACACACCCACACCCACGGACAATTTAGGATCGCCAATCTACCTAACCTGCATGTCTTTGGACTGTGGGAGGAAACCGGAGTACCCGGAGGAAACCCACGCAGGCACAGGGAGAACATGCAAACTCCACGCAGGGAGGACCCAGGAAGCGAACCCGAGTCTCCTAACTGCGAGGCAGCAGCGCTACCCACTGCACCGATTTTCCTTTGAAATAAAATCTCAAACAGTTCAGGTAAAGTATGGAATCTGTTTATCTTTATACAGTAACCTGGGTCAAGCAAAGGGTCCACTAGTGACAGCACACATGATTTAGTGATGCCATATTGACTGTACTTTCCATCCTACTTGGTCCTGCTACTGGTGTAAAGTATCAGATTCCAGGTGTACCCAAAGTATGTAGAATTTCATACGAAATCATGCCTGTTTGGAAGAGATATACTGTATCCTCAACATCCTTCCCTTCTAATCCATCAAATTTTCATCAATACTTATGTCACAATCGAGAAGATATACCTTCTGCATATTTTTGATGACTACCTGATACATATTGCAGAGTTTGTACAGTTTTGATGGTTGTAGATTGGCTTCAGGGGAGTAGTTAACAACACGGAAGGTAAGGCTATTTTCAGTTTCAACGAAGAGTTCTGTTGGCCCGACTCACACATTCGCTCCCACTTTCCCTCTTGGCTGGAGATGGTGCAGCAGTGTCAAGTCCCCGGAAATCTGTGCTTTCACCTATCTGTTCCAGGTCAGTCTCTGAAAGGCTGTACCTTGAGCTTGGACTTGATGCCTGTCTAGGCTTGGATGAAGCTTTAGCTGTCTTTTCCATTTCTTTCTGAGCCCTTTTTCTGCCGGTCATGTTTATATACTGTATGTTTGCATATACTGTAATTGAGCCTTCTTGGGTTAAGTAAATACAGGATACCTTGGGATGATAAAAAAAAGAGAAAAAACAACACCGCTGCTAACGGAGTTCCGCTTCAGATGTCCATCTCCCGTGATGGACGAGACCAAACTAATAAAATGTCCTAATTCTCATGGTTATTTAACAAGGTGATCAACCACCTCCAACAGCTTGGGTCCTAGGAATGTGGGGGCACCCCGGCCCTCAAATATTTAAATATTACATTTTAGTCCCAGCCACACTACATGACTTTTCCAGTGATTTTCGGTTGTAGACTTCATTTACATTATCATGACTGGCAATGGACTGTGACTCACCCTGACAAACAGGTTTAATTTTGTCTTAAGTTGTACAGATAGCTTATGTATGTGCATGTGTAATGTAGACCCGACAACCAATTAGTGCTGTCTCCAGGAAAGTAGAAACATAGTTATTATGGATCATGTAAACATAAGAGAGGCTCATCTGTCTGATATGTCATGTTTGTTGCACCATGACAAAATTGAAAAATTAAAATAAAAGGGGAGAGATTGCGGATGAACTCGCTGCACATGAAAAGCCTTTGTACAGTTACCAGAGCTAATTAATTGGCTTTAAGCATGCAGCAAGCTTGCAATACTTTGGAAATTTGAAATTGTACTAAAAAGGATCACTGAGTCCAAGTAATTTGTCATCCCCTGTGAGTGCCAGTCATGTATGTAATCTAACAATCTCAAGGCAAAAAAATCTAATAATTCTGGTCATTAAGTCTGACATCCCCTCTGACCAGAAGTCAAGTAATGTGGCTTTAAGTAAATTATATTAAATCCATCATCCTGACTGTTTTAACTAGCACCTTTAGCCTTACACAGCATTGGAGGTTCATCTTGGGAGTAATACAAGAAATGTTGAAATGTGTTGTATTTAATGAAGTTTATGACAGACCACATTCTTTTAAAGATGTGCAATTAGTAATATAATTGATTATTTTTATGTGTACATAGGCTATGCCTCAGCACTCAGCAGCATATGTGGTAATGCAATTTATGCTGATTGTTTTCTTTTTCTATAAGCAGTACTCTGGTAGTGCTACTGCCTCTCAGCAAGGAGGCTGGGATGCATGTCCCATGTCCACAAGGGTTTTCTACAGGTACTCCAGTTTCCTTCCACAGTCCTAAAACATGCAGGTTAGGTGAATTTTCAAAGCTAAATTAGCCCTAGTGTATGTGTGTTTGTGTGTCCACCCTGCAATTGACTGATGCCCTGACCAGCTTTTGCTCCTGCCTTACCTCCCATGGCTCACATGAACCTGCTCAGGATAAAGTAAGTTTAGAAGATGGATGGATGAATTTTTTTTTCTACAGTATGTACTTTCCCAGTCACACTGAATAAACTGTAATGAGAATAAAATCTGATTTTCTTTCATCATTAACATGCCAATGATTTGGCCATTTGAGAAAAAAAGATATATGATAGAAGATGTCAGATGTCTCCAATTCCTACCCAGTTCCTTTAGGGACTTTATATGGTCTATTATCATTTAAAATGAGTACAGAAATTAAGTTATATGCTATGTTTGGGTGGATGTGATCAGAAAGGCACTGATGATTCCAAAGATCAGTCAAGAAAACTTGGAAACATGGACAGGACTCTTGGAAAAAAGGACTTTTCTTATAATGTTTTAAAATTGGACCTTTACAAAGATGCTTTTAGATGCTTTATTTTCTAAAGATGCTTTATTTTCATGTTAAAGCAACTGGTCATTTTACTTGGCTACTGAAAATGTATTTTGTTCACTAATGCTTTAGTGTTTAATTAAGAATTACTTGAATATTTGATAATTAGTTTAAGCAGAAAGAGTAATTAGCTCTGCTATTTTGTGGGCTATACAAGCGTGCTGAGCTGTTGGCTCCCATTTATGAGGTCACTAGCATGAGCTAAAGCTGCTGATTTTAAAAACATGATTTTAGTTCAATGAACTTCGGATGTGCAGAAGAGCACTTCTTACAACCCTTGCCTCTAGTTAAACAAGCATACCTCACTATAGCCTTCTGGCTCTAAGAGCAGAAGCGTATGAGTTCTGAATGAATTTTCAGAGACAAGAAATTTAAATGTAATAAAGGAAAAGTTGTCCTGGAGACAGGATTACCACATCATACCTAGAGTACCTTTATAAAATCAGTATAAAAGCTGATCAAAAAAGAATAAAAGAAAGATTTTGACTTATGGCTGATACCTTAAGCAACGCAAAAAATGGGTCACCTGGAAAAAATGAAACATCTAGCAATACCAGGTTGTGTGGTGTTCACACTCTATTTTGCCTTTATTTTATGGCACTATGTATTTGACCTATAATACTTTTCTCTTGCCTGTTATGGAGCTCTGTCTAATTACCTGAAGTTACAGGAATTGGGAAGTGATAAACTATTTTGGTAAGAATATGTGTTAAGGTCTACATAAGAAAGAGTATAAAGGGGAAAAGTGTCACCCTAGGACCCTCCCATGACAAAACAAAAATCATAATTGGGCTTTTCTGTTTTTAACTTTTTAATTAAAAATAGTAAAATGTTTTCTAATTATCACCTGTGTTAATAGAAATAATTTTAGTTTTTGAGTAGACTGAAAATATCAAAATTTTGTGCTAGTGTAACACTGAGTGCTTTTACATGCACGTACAAAACTGGGATAAGGTGAGTAACCAGGCTAAGGTAGAAACCTGCTTCCTTATAAATCTCCATTTAAATGCACAAGTGGATTTACAGAGTTTTCCTTTGTCAAAAGGCTCCTATGTTATTGAAATGAGCTAAGCAAAAAATTAAAAATCATCACTGGCCACAGCAAATCCAAAAACACACATGGAATCTGTCTCTCTTGAGCAGTGTGGGGGTTACTTTTAAAAATAACTTAATTATATTACTCCTTACTTACAAAAAGAGTAACCAAACATGTTATATAGTGTAAGGGACAACAGGCATGGGCTGGCATCTCGACATGTACAGAACATGGTTCATTACCCAGACAGGAGGACAATGTAATTAAGGAACAGAGAGAGAGACTGTATTCAGAGCAGTTGCTTCCTCAATACACTAGACAGTGGCACACCCAGACCAGAATTCCCACTCAGATACCTACAAAGCATAATGGGAACTGTAGCCCCATGGGACAGCCCGGGTAAGTTCCATGAGGGCTACCAGAGGGAGCAATTGGAATTAGTAATCCCTTCTTTGTCAGACTTCCGATTGACCCAGAAGTACTTCCATTGGGTTATACCCTAGGACCGGAAGTGCTCCTAGGTACAAGATAAAAGGAGCCGCTCTGCCACAATCAGGCAAGTTGGGGCAGGGAGAGGAGATAGGCAACACTCACCTCAAAGGAGTGGAGGAGAAAGACAAGAGATAGAAGAGACAGAATCATCACTTGGTGGTGCAAAACAAGCCCAAACATGAAAATTTTCTTGTGTTTTATAAATACAGTACATTTACTCCTTCACATGCTGTGTGTATCCAGCAGGGGGTGCTCACTCCCTAGAATTATGTTCTTTATTGATGTACAGCAGATACAGACTGAAGCCATACCCATCTCTTTTGTAACCATGGCCGAAACAATCAGATGAAAGCAATATGGTACAAAGAAATATATATGTGTTTAACTATAATAGGCAAAGCACATTTTCTGAGGAAGCTAAGGACAGCTAACCTCCCCCAGAAGCTGCTGGCTAATTTCTATAGATGCACTATAGAGAGCATCTTAACTAACTGCATGATGGCCTGGTACAACAGCTGCACCAAGACTGCTAAAGAAGCCCTGCAGCGGGTCATAAAAACAGCAGAGGCCATTATTGGGACTGAACTGCCATCACTCAAACTCTTGTATAAGACTCACTGTGTGAGAAGGGCCAAAAACATTCTCAAGGACAAAACTCATCCTGGAAATTCTTTGTTTGAGCTCCTCCCGTCAGGCAGACACTTTAGGTCAATCTGTGTATGCACAAACAGACTAAAAAATAGCTTTTTCCCATCTGCCGTAAACTTTCTGAACTCTGAATCTCCTCAGTCTGAGATCATTTTTAATTGAACATGTACAATAAGCTATACTGGTAATGTGCAATATACTAATATAATACAATATATAATATGTAATGTACTATTCATTAATAGGTTCAATAACAATTTATGCTGCTGTACATTGAGCAATAATAATTTGCTGTGGTTACTTGATCACTTAACACTTTATACAATATATTTGGAATTATTTAACTTTTCTTTAAATGCACCTTGGGGCTGTCACAAAAAGTACAATGACAATAAAGTGCTTGAACTTGAACTAAGTTGCTTCTAATTTACTCCCCAAACAATAAAATGCATAATTCATTTATACATATACATACAGGCTGAAGAGAAGACAATAGAACATACAGTCGCCATTCAGTCTTCAGTGGGGGATGATGACGGCTATACGTCGTACAAACTGCAAGATGGGGAGCAGCATTTGGTCGGCTTCTCACTTCTTGATGGATCCTCTACATTATAAATACTCACATATTTACATATTTGCCAGGTATGGGCAACTTCCAACACAGCCATCCATGTTATATTTGTACTATGCCCAAATAACTCCTTCCCCTGTTCTCATAACTTCAGCAGACAGTAGCCGTTGGTCATTCTGGGCATATATTGGTTCAGCAAACATCAGCATTTTAAAAGAGCCTGCCTGGATTGTCTTTCAAATGCTTCTGTCCATCTTCATAGTCAGTTTCACCCTGTCAGCTGGTGTGTGTGTGTGGCTTCAATAATGGAATGATCTTTTATGAAATAATGTGTTTGTAATAAACCTCATAAATCACAGTGGCACACTTAAGAATTTTGCCTACACTGTGAATTTGTGAATTTCCCCTTGGGATTAATAAAGTATCTATCTATCTGTCTACACTGTGAAGTAAATAACATCCATCCACTTTTTATATCCCCCACCCCAGATTTGACATATGGACACTGGTCATTGTGTCATCCAATCACACTATTTAAATAGATAGATAGATAGATAGATAGATAGATAGATAGATAGATAGATA